>JBCNJP010010414.1:0-22409 GCA_039602395.1 Deinandra increscens subsp. villosa
GTTCAATTAAATAAAGAAGTAATGCAGTCGTTGCATTATGATCAAGTTGTTGATGTTGAAGTTATCCGTGCATGGGTCGATGTTCTTAATTTTAAGGAGCTAAAAAGATCTTCATCATCTCCTCATCGCGTTTTTTGCCCACCAAACCTTATTGTAAGTTTTTTCATCATTTTTACATTTTCCATGTCATTTAAAAATAAACATAGTCTTATTAGCTAGCCTTTTTCAGTCCACCTGGAGCATACATGATTATTCTACGGATCTGAAAGAGAAGGAAAATGCATTTTCAGCAAATCTTGTCGACTACCTTGAACGTATTCAAATTAATCAGCATCTGAAAGGCGTTGACCTGCTTCTCATCCCTGTTGAAGAATCTGATTGCTTTTACCTCATGGTTTTCGACCTGACCAATCCTAGTATATTGGTCATAGATAGTTTCCATTCCAAAAAACCTTTGGTGAGGTTAGTTGATAGCTCTGACTATTATAAGAAGGACTCTGCCTATAAAATGGTAATTCTTTTCATCTCGAATACCTCATTAACCATTTTTGTTTTGTCGTAAGTTGTAAAAACTTATTATCTACTATTCTATTTTTAAATCTCAGAAATCCATTGTATGCGGTTACCTTCAAAGTCATAGTCACCCAATGACTCATCGGTTTACAAGGTTGAAGATCTCCCGCGTGCCGATTGATTGGGCCACCTCATCATACTCTATTCAGAATCGAGTTTTTTTGATGAGGCATATGGAGAAATATTTTGGCCAAAATAAAGTTTTTCAGTGCGACTTCAGCAAGCATGGGAGCCAGAAGAATTGTCAGCTGAATAAACTTCGTAACAAATACGCCGCTGCTATCATGTTGTCAGAAGTTAACCTCTTGCTCCCTAAGATTAAGTCTCTTTTAATGTCATAGGATTCATGTTTTATCAACATCTATTTTTTGTATGATCATTCACAGACTGCCTACTGGTGATCACCAACTTTTAGATTTTGCTATTCTCTTTTGAAACTTATATTTTATCTTATATTATTTTCACTTCCTACTATCTTGTGCTATATAGTATTTTTGGGTAGTTTGACTTCTATGAATTTACATATGTAAGCAAGCTTTCTCATATGCTTACACATGTAATCCAGCCTTTCATTGTTCACATATGTAAAATCTTAGTTACATATAAAATCAGGTGCTTACATATCACAGTACGTACACATGTAAACCAGTATTACATATGTAAACCCAAAGACTTACATATGTAAAATGTAAGTACTCTCTTATTTTACATATGTAAACACAGTACTACTTTACACATGTAACCCAGTCCTTACATCATGTAACACTACGACGTACACATGTAACCCAGTCCTTACATTATTTCACATATGAAGAGTCGTAGGTTACATATGTAAACCAGTATTTTACATATGTAATCTAGTACTTACATATGTAAACCAGTAATTTACATATGTAATGCAAATACTTACATATGTAAAACCATTTTTGTTACATATGTAACCCTATGTAACAGTTCTTTACTTATGTTAACTTATGTTAACTTTTGGGTTACATATGTAAACAAAGAGTGAACTAGTAATTACATATGTAAACTAGTAATTACATATGTAAACTAGAAATTACATATGTAACCCAGTCCTTAGATACATAATATAGTACTTACATATTTAATCCAGTCCTTAGATACATAATTTAGTACTTACATAATGTCAAATGTAGGTAATCCACTAATTTACATATTTAACCCAGTCATTTACACTTGTAATTTAGTAATTACATATGTAATCCAAATACTTACATAGAGGACTTACATATGTAAAACCAGTAATTTACATATTTAACCCAGTCATTTTATTTTTTCACATATGTAAACTCTTATGTTAACTTACATATGTAACCCTATGTAACAGTACTTCACTTATGTTAAATTTTGGGTTACATATGTAAGTCTCGTGTGTTTTACATATGTAAACTAGTAATTACATATGTAAACTAGAAATTACATATGTAACACAAGTATATGTAACACAAGTATTGGATTAATCTTGCTTCATATGTAACACCGGAAAAGGCACACGTAATATGTAACCCAAACATTTTTTCATATGTAACCCAATGTAACATGACTTTACCTATGTTTACGCCCGGTTTGTGTGTTTACATATAATTTGTTTTACATATATATAATGTTTACTTAAATATGTATCTCAAACCTATTCATATGTAACCTGGGAACCTACACACGTGAAATAGTAGGTACATATGTAACTGAATTACATATGTAACCCAGTAATGAATCTATGTTATAAGAAAGTAACCCAAGATTTTTACAGCAGAATATTGTAATTGTTGTTACAATATGTTGCTCAATTAATACATACCAACGATTTGGGTCAGAAAATTGTTGCATATGAAACATACTAGGGATACAAAGAACTTAAAGTAGAGATACATTAACATATAAGTTGATATAACTGTCTGCCATCAATCATCTCCTTCCCCGTCGCTTGAAGATTCATACTCGTATGAATCTGAATCATCCCCACCCTCGTTGCTTGAAGAAGATGCATCTGGATCAGGTTTGAACCAATCAAAATCAAATAGTTCGTCATTTTTCACAGGAGCATTTTCGGCAATCTCAGGCTGTTGGAATAACGGAGTGGATTCAAGATACTCCATATACTCAACCAGTTCCTTCTCAAACTGAGCATCATCGTCAAACTCACACCCTTTCAAACCCCATCCCACAGTTTGGACATCAAATTGATGATTTTTGGTCTGTTTTGATTCATTCATTTGGGTGTTCGGTTTGAACACAAAATGAAAATAGGGCGGGTAAACTTTTGGGTACGAGACACTTCCTTCGCCCGCATCCACTCCATAAACATCCGGGTTATTCCAGAGTCGGGTGACAGGTGGGTAAAGATTGGAATATGATGAGCATCCCATATTCACCCCAGCATATGTTTCCTGTTTCACCTCTTCGATCTTTGGAATAGAAGGCTGCTCTTCAGACTTGATTCCAAGTTTTTCAAGCCCCATTCCAGATGGACTAACAAGCGGGGCATCCCTGTTACAATAAGAAGCACACTTCGATGAAACTGGACTTTTTAACCTATTTTTTGTGTTCGAGGTGAACATTTTAGGTCTCGATGTTTCACCATTTTCAGACGCACTACTCTCAATTTTTGGAGTCTTGAGAAGAAATCTGGTTTGGTTGTTCATCACTCTGAACTTTTTGTATTCTATAGAAAACATAACCCAACATAACACCCTATATATAATAAGATTTTTGTTAGGTGGTAGGTTTGTAATTAATGATCAATAGTACATGAATCATTAATGTAGACCCTTACACCCACCTGCCCTTGCTATTAGGAGTTAACTTTTTTTTGACATAAAGTTCGAATGGCTTTTACAGCAGCATTTATTGTAATTGAAGATAAGGTAGACTAAAACAACATGAGGTACTAAATAATAGATGATAGAAACCATAACATTACCCATAATATAGTACGTTACATGGACTTGCATACATTACAAAATAATGAAAATTGTATCCATTACACAGGATACTTAAACATACTAGGAGTTGGTGGGGGTGTTAGGAGTTTTTCAGGGGTTTAGATAGGCCATAAAGACCAATACACCCCAAAAAACACAACCAAAATGTTTCTATATTGTTACGTATGTAACATTAATAACTGCTACTAATGAAACAGCATTAATGTTACCTGTAAGTAACAAAATAACCAAAATACTCCACCATCACCCCCAATTTAATTGCATACTAATAATTAAAAACAACCAAACTAAAATAACATCCCAAAAGAAAGTTCACGTTCAACAGCACCACCATTCAATCGCTACCCGATTCCACATCCTCAAATTCATCACCCTCCTTCATTTTCATCTTGCAGTTTCGCGAATCATGATCAGTCACATAGAGCATGCAAGTCTTGCACTGACGCGGCGCCTTAGGAGGCTTCTTGCTGGCTTTCTCACCCGGACCCGTAATCCGACGCTTCCTGCCACATCCTTTAGTCCTCACACCAATTGGGTTTCCAACTTCAACATCCACATTCATTGATTGACCAACGAGCTCCTCAACCACCTCAGCCTCTGAATTACCAAGCACCAAACATCCAACGCCATCTCCAAGTACTTCTCTTCTCAGGCCCCTTAACCTCTCAGCAAGAACACCCATCCCAACTTCATCAGATCTTAGATCGTCAACAAATCCAAACATCAACTCCATTAATTCCTTCCTCAAAACACTGATCGGACTGTTGTCAACACCATAACGCTTCTCAACAGCGTATACTTCTCTTGGAAGTACGTTCCTTGTCCACCTCTTTGAAATATACAATGATGGTATTTCATGTACGTGGTTAACTTGAAACACATAAAAGATATGCCTACACAAATATCCAATCCTCTCAAAACACCTGCATGAGCAACTTGTTTTATGATCCACAACATCAAAATTAACCTGCAAATACCATTGGGAAAAGTTTGTAAAATCATATCACTTTTCATGGTTACATATGTAACCATGTAAATACCATACGTAAACTGGTACATATTTAAAAACCATACGTAAACTGGTACATATTTAAAAACCATACGTAAATACCATACGTAAACTGGTACATATTTAAAAGTTTGTAAAATCATATCAAAATTAACCTGCAAATACCATACGTAAACTGGTACATATTTAAAAACACATTCTTCAATAAAAGGTTACATATGTAACCATGTACCTGAAAAGTGTACACCACAGCAGTAGAAGTGCTTCTCTGGCAAACAGAATAAACATGCTCTGATCCATCTACCTCAGTGTTAGATATGTAGCAGTAATACCTTGCTTCATTTATCTCTTTTTCAACCTCACCGAAGATGGTTTGCGTATAAACATCAAACGCATGCCTTTGAATTGGCATTTCCATATCACCATGGTAAGAAATGGATGATGTTTTGAAATCAGCAGCACGTTGTTTATATCGTTGGCTTTCAAGGCGGGTTTCAAAGCATAGCATAAACTGAACCAGTGTATGGGCACTGGTAGAGCTCACTTTGAATGCAGCGTTTGAGCTTTCACAAACCGATGTTGTTTTTAGCAAACAAGACATGGGAACATCTCTAAAATAAGCTGGTATCCAACGTTCACGAATTCCATACATCTCAGCTAACCAGTCATTCCCACCTAAACCAAAAGTTTGAATAAGTTCACCCCACTTCCTTTCGAAGGTACTTGTCTTCATATAGTTGCTCCACACAAGTCGATGAAGTTGAGCCCTAACATCAGTATTTTGCAACAAATCCCCTTTTATCTGTTAATACAATATACTCATCAGTTTATGTTTTTTTTATCTCTTAAAGAATTATATTAGACAGTAAGGTTACTTATGTAACAGCGGTATACATATACATTATCAATGATTAATCTAGTTACCTTAGAAGGCAGTTTTTTCATTATGTGCCACATGCAAAGCTTATGTTTGGCTTCAGTAAAAACAGCAAGAACAGCAGCCCTCATAGAGTTATCTTGGTCAGTTAAGACTAACATTGGTTCCTTCTTGTGAGCCTTTAGAAAGTTCTTTAGCAACCACGTATACGATTCAGTAGTTTCATTGAATAACAACCCAGCACCAAAAGTGACACAACGACGATGATTATCCACACCTGTAAAAGGTACAAACACCATGCTGTACCTGAAATTTTGTTTCACAACAGTTTATCAGTTGTAAGATAGAAGTTACATATGTACCTTAAATAAAATGTTACATATGTAACATATATAAGTAACATAACAAAAGATATCTTACTTGTTGGTCTGGTATGTTGCATCAAACGCCAAAACATCACCAAAGGCCTCATAGTTAATCTTCGATATCTCGTCAGCCCAAAAAAGGCATCTCAGCTTGCCTTCAACAACCAGATAATCAAGGTAGAAATCTGGCAACATTCTAGCTCTTTCATTTAATCGATTCAGGACAAGTTGGCTATCTCGATCACCAATAAACATTCGTGTGTTTTTACTAAAGTTTTTAAAATCCATTGGTGTTCCATTCACGTTATGGTGACCACCCATCATTGAAACCATATATCTATGTGCCTTAACAGGCCCTACACTGTTTAAACTCATGTTATGTATAAATTTCTGTGTAGAAAATGATAACTTCCGGCTAATTTTTGACAGATCAGTGTTAAAACCTTCGACCAGGGAGTGATTATGACCCTCAGAAAATTTAATAACAGACACAACACCTTTGGTTGGGCAAAATCTCAAAAGTACATGCGCTTGACAATCATTACGTTTGTATGTACTTTGCCTACAACTAGTCGAAGAATCGAACTTCTTTTTAGATTGTGGTTTACCCGACCTGTTACACCTAAAGTATTTAAGCACAACACATCCTCTTATCCTACATTTTTTCTGTTGTCCTATACGAACATTGAACCCACAGGCATGTGCATAACTTTTGTAAAAATTATACGCTTGAACCAAACCAGTGTATGATGAGCCAACAACAGGTTTCAATGTCTCATCAACCTTTGGAACCCACAGCTTGGTACCATTCGGTGAAATAAAAACATCAGAATTTTCTTCAATTAGGTCATCAGAGTATATTTCTGTTTTATAATAAACATTAAAAAAGGAATGTGTAAATATAACATTCCATCAAAATATATTACAGTAAACAATAACAGGACATTAAAAGCAAGAGTCAGAATTCATTTACCCTCACTAACTTCGTGCTCCAAAATTAATGGCGATGTATCAGACCCACCAGAATCAAAGTTAAGGGGGAAAACATTAATTGGAGAATCCATTAAAGTTCTTCAATGGAAGCAGATAGGAAGTGGTAGATGAAGTGAATAAATGCTAAGTATTTATTGAGGAACCAGCGATGGCGGGAAAACAACAATTCCTTTGCTTTAGGGTACAGAATTTGGGAGGGAAAATCTTCTACAGTAGGGGTTGCAGGTTATTTAATGAAGGGAAGATATGAGAAGGGAAGATATGAAATTTTTTAATGAAGAAGTACAAGGTTGCAGGTTTACGTTTGAAGAAAAGGGTTTAGTTTTTTGAAGAAAACGACGGTTTGCATGTAGACAAGACTCTCCTTTTCGCAGGTAATAAAGAACTTTCTCTCTGCAGGGGCTGGTTCGATTTGATGTATCAAGCCTCTCCTTTTGGCAGGTTATAAAGCAAAAGTTTTCGCAGGTAATAAAGCAATCAGTGGAGTAATTGACATAAATACCCTTCCTTACAAAAGGTCAACAGGAGACGTGGATATCCTCATAGCCCTTCAAATGGTTTATTTAGTTTTCTCAAGTGGGAAGGGTTTGCAATATATCCCCACCCTATATATATATATATATATATATATATATATATATATATATATTGCTTTTACTATAGATATTATGCGTTTGAGTTATAAAACAAATTACTACGCAGCGTAGCCGGTTTATATATGTAGCATTGGGGCAGAGGTCGCATGTTCGATACCTGCAAGGCCCCTGTTTCAAGTTATTCTCTTTTTTTGTTAAAATTTTGTTGTTTTGTAAGTTTTTAAAGAAGAGGGAGGGACCAGTTTTGTAAACTTTAAAAACTTTTTTTTTTGTTTATTCCCAAACGCATTCACGATTCACGTTTTCAGATAAAAAAACTAAGAGAGCCTCGCGATTTGTATAGGTATTTAATGATATTACAATCTCTCGTTACAATATTGTTTTTTTATATATGTGTTTTTGTCTTTTATTACAAGGGCCCAACTTTTTTTTCTCGCCTAGGGCCCGAACTTTTTTGAGGGTTTTCGGGGCCGGCCCTGGGTATCGTCGACGACGGTTACAAACAAAAGAGAACTCAAATCAACTTTGAGTATTTGGCAAGAATGGCCCCTCAATATTTACATGATGGAGAATCAAGTTGGGCTTTTGACATAAGTGGTCCTCCAAGTTTAATACTAATGGATTTAGGTTTAGAAAATTGCAGAAGTGGTCCCTCGAAGTTTAAAATGTGTTAATGAACTCTAACGGAATTAACGAGGGATGGCTATAGCGATGAATATGCGAGTGTACGTCTAAACATGTCTAACGTATGACGTTTATAAAATATATAACCCTTGTTTTGCCACATAAAATCATAATAAAAATTCCATAAACATATACTTTGAGTTCACGTAAAATGATAAATCCAAAATCGTAACAATATGTGTAAACTCACATAAAATAATAGGAAGTTTTACGTGAAACCAACGATATTTAATCGAAAATCATAAGTATAACTATCATATAAAATGACAAAGTGTTCACATGAAATCATAGAATTAGATTGACTAAAATTATAAAATATAATACGTTTAGACTCAAGTGTATGCTTGTATAAATGATAGTTACACATACCCTAGATAATAAACTCGACACAAGTCAACCTCCTAAATGTTCACTCAACATTTATAACAGTTTAGGTTAAATGAGGACTAGACCTGAAAAGTCGAATTGTCAGATCATGCCATTAACATGACATGTAACGTTAACTATTCTAGTTAACTAAGATCACAAAAGTTATTTACGGAGTTAATCTGAAAATTAACAGTTATCACATCATCTCCAAGTTGAAAGAATTTTCGTCCCGAAAATTAAGGTAATGCTCGAGTTGTGCTGGCTAGTTAGCTGGAATGATGGAAAAGGGAAAAGAAATTTTCCAGTTATTACAAAAAAATATATATCTTTTAACGTATATCAAACATCCCCACACTTAAATCTTTGCTTGTCTTCAACCAAAACTCTATAGATTGTTGGATCCGACAAAACCCAAAGACTTATCAATTCGTATAGTTTAAGTCCCCAAGTGTTTAAAAGTCGTTCCTCCATTTTGGATTTTCTTTCATTCCATTAATGTTTTGTTTTTCTCAAGAAATGTTTTATGATAGGTTTCGAAAGAAGTTTATTTTATTTACAAGGCTCACATGTCTCACAAGTAATCACTCGACTCTCGGGTTAGTATATTTTGCATTTCTAAGTGGTCACTCATACCAAGGTGAAAACAAGTAAAGAGTATAGGCTTGACATGAAATTAAGTCACCACAGATCTCTGTAGAATTCATATTTTTATCATGAGGGCTTCAAAGGGTTGACTTACGTTAAGGGTGTGGCATTTTTAGCTTAAAATGGCTAAAAAGGTGTAAAATAACAGTTTCTTAAAATCCTTTTTCTTGTGACTTTTTCTTAAACTATTGCACTAACTAAACGCTTTTAGTTGGTCTTTTTATGCATCCAACCTTCTAAATGAGTGTATATATATATATATATATATATATATATATATATATATATATATAAATTCTAATGATTATGATTTATTCTTTTTGAAGAAAAAGTCACTTTTGGATTTTTGCGATAAGAAAACAGTTTTTTATAAAAATAAAGGGTTTAAATAAAAGTTTGAAAGTTTGGGGGTTTAATTGTAAAAATGATGTTTGCAAAGGGGGGTTTGAACAAATGAAAGGGGATAGGCTTAACAGGGTGGTCTAGGGGGATTATTTGTAAAAAAGTAGGAAAGGAAGGGGAAAAGAGATGTATCCTACGTGCCTCAGTCATTTAATAATACATATTCTAATTTTGTCTATTTTGAGAGGTATTACCATGTCAAGTTCTATCTCTGCTGAGTTACCTGGTTTATCTTAAACATTTTCCCACCTTGCAGTTACCTTTCCATTTTGTTAACTACATTAGTGATTGTTACTGTTGGCTTTGGGAATTGTTCTTTGAAATCATCAGTTGTCTTGCTTCCTTTTCTTGGCTTGTGTTTCTCTCGAACTTTTATTTTTCCCATAGGTATGCCAAAAACCTCATTGACTTTTTCTGCTGTGACCTTGATTTTGTGGCTACCCACATTCAGTTCATGGTTGATTGGGTCATAGTTCTTAACTAGCCAGTAGCCCAATGCTGCTGCATGTGATGTTATTTTTAAATCAAAAACGCTGGCAAAGCCCATTTCAGTGACTTCTTTTCTTTGCATGTCATTGAATTTCTTCAATGCATTATAAATGTTGTCAACTGAGCATCTCATTGTTATGTTTACGTTCATGTACTGTACAAAACTTTGTTTCTAATGTTTTGGAAAATTACTTTTTTTCCTTTGGTTTTGTTGGACTTTCAAAATCATCATCATCACTGCCTTTTGTTTGCATTCTAGGCTTCTTGGGTGCTTTGATTTCATCTTTGCTTGCTTTTCTTTTATTTTTGTTCAATGGTATCTCGAAGTCACCATCATCATTAACAGGAACAGGTATAACTTTCTTTCTTAAATCTTTTTTTGTTGGTTGTTTTCCTTCTTGAACAACCTTTTTAACAATGGTAACACCTTTGATTTGTTCTTTCTCATGCTTTTTTTCTTATCAGCTTCCTCATGGACTGAATAAGGTTAAATAACCAACATATACGGTACCAAAAAATCATACAATGCATATAAAAACACGCAAACATAAATGAGAATCACACAAACTGTAGCACAAATTACACAACATATTATAACACAACATTACCATCTTTTCTCATTGACTGATTAAGCGTACAAAGGAATCACGCAAGGTTGTACAAAAACACGCAAATATGAAGAACAAATCCACGCAAGAAAGCATAACAAATTACGCAACCTAATATAACACAACACTTATTATCATTGATTGAATAAGTGTCAAGGGAATCACGCAAGGTTGGACAAAAACACGCAAGCATCAAAATGAAAATTACGCAAACAGAAGAAAATTACGCAATCTAATATGGCGCAACCTTTTATTATCGTTCTCATTGTTTGAATAAGTCTACTAACAAATTACGCAACATTTAATAACAAAAAAAACTACAACAATTATTAACAAATCGGGCAACATATAAAAACAAATAATGCAAAAACTAGGTTAACGAGAAGATTATTTATAAATTTTACATTTAAACTGAAAACAAACTAACCTTTTACAGTCTGGTTCATAATCGGTCTGTCGTTTCTATTCTTTGTTCTTATCTCCTTAACTGGACCTGCATTTTTCATCACGCATAAACTTCAAATCACACATAGTTATAAAATTGTTTTCATAAGATGTTTTTATATAAAATTGAAATCATATATCAACCTGATTGCGCTGATCTATCACCCTTTGTCATAGTGTATTTTGAGAGCTCTCGAATACAATGATTTGAAAAAAAACTTCTTCACTGCCTTTTTTATTCCGATTTTTTTTTTGTGAATTGCGCTAAGGTTGCGTGATAGGAGGGTGTATATTAATAGGTTTTGGTTGTAAAATGACGTCGATGCCCTTTTTGTTTAATTCTCGGTGTAAAACTTATTGTGTGACGTCCCAAACAATTTGTTGTCTGTCAAATCCAGAAATATAACGCAGATGGGTGGCTGGGATCCCTTCGCACGATTTTAACCTTTTATACAATAATTTTCCACTATATGTGTATATTTTAGAATTTTCTATACTGAATATATATTTTAGAAAACACAAATGTTGACCAAGGAATTCCTTTAGCTGACCAATTCTTGATATTTCTTTCAAAAAATTGAAGGCAGGAACAAGTTTTCGATCAAAATAAAGATATTCAGTACAGAAATTTCTAATGAAATAAAGGCAGGAACAAGTTTTCGATCAAAATAAAGATATTCAGTATAGAAAATTCTAATGAAATAAATGTAGGTAAATTAATTTAATTAAAATCCTCAAATATATACACTGCGTTTTCGGGTTTATTTTAGGAGGGAAAGGAAAGGAAAGGGAATGAAGTCTAAAAAATTTCGTGTTCTTGAGTTTCACTTAAGGAGGGAAAGAAAATGAAACAAAAAAATTTGTGTTCCCAAGTTTCATTAAAGGGGAGAAAGGCAGGAAAAGTTAGTTCATTTTCTATTGTTTTTCTTTCCTTCCAAATCGGAAGGATTTGGAAGGAAAGTAATCACTCCCCTTCTCTTCCTTTCTCTTCTTTTCCTTTCTCTTCATTTCCTTTCTCTTCTCTTCTTTTCCCTCTAGTAAACTCGGGAACACAACGTTAATATCTAGATTATTTAACTTAATATATACAAACAACTAAAATCAAGAGTCGGAGAACCAAAATGCGATAGTAAACACAAAATGGATAGGAACCCTAATTTGTTCTTCACAGCCGTCACCCGAATTTGACCAAAACACCAACTCGTATAGTCACTGAAACTCCCGAAAAACACGAGAGTTTTTAATTGGTTATCGTGAGAGCCTCGAAACACAGTTTCTTGACTTTGTTACCAATTGCAAGATCAGATCTAAACCTCACACGATATCAACGAGAAGAATCACCGTGTGAAATACGGTAATGCGTTTGATTTAAGAAAACATGATGAAATAAATGAAGAACACAAATGAAAATATTAATACGATGACAAAGCTTTATGATGCACACAATCTGAAATGGATATCTTCTGGTACACACTGAGACACTTGAGAGAAACCATCCACTCCCTAAACTCTCTAGTTATCCATATCTCTCTGTTAACTGGCTAACCTCATAAATGAGGGGTTCATGGGTATATATAGTTGACACACCTATGAATCCTACAAGGATTTTAAGCCCAAGCCCAATACCTAATTAAACTCACTAACCAGCCTAATAACAATTACAAGCCCATTAAAAATTAACTAGGAACTAAATAATATTTAATACACTAGTCGCTAATATATATTCTTACAATATTCTTCTAGGCTTGTGGTATTAGATGTCTTCAACCTTCAAACTTCTTCAATTTGACTTTCTGGTATAGGTGTTGGTGAAGATCTTTTCTGCAACAATCTTCATTGGGAAGTACAGGAGAAACTTTTCACAATTCGTTCTGTCAATCTGCATCAACTTGAACATTTAAGGATTAACAAAATGGTAAGCGGAGGATTCTCATGCATTTGCTCCTTTTGGATGATCTCTGGTCTTTGCTGAATCTTCGGTAACTGTTTTGCAATGCCTTTCACTTTAGAGGATAAAATTTTAAAACACCTCTATCTTTAGCATACTTGATTTTTGTTTTTCAAACTGCATGATCTAGACTGCTCCGCACCTTTTCCTTCAAGGTATACATTTATGCATTTAGCTTTCCCTCAACTCGTGAATATTATCTTTGGAATATGTTGGAAGCTTTAACGAAACCAACACTTGAATCCAAGAGTATGAAGTTGAGCTCAAAAACTTGGCGTCCCCTCTGTTTTATTAAAGCAAAGACCTGGGGATGTCAAAACCTTTAGTGAGACTCTCCTCTGTTTTGTGAGATCAAAGACCTGGAGGTGTCTTGACCGATGCGCACTAATTATGAAAATTAATTAAAAAAATAATATATTATAATTACACCCAAATATTCCTAAGAGCACATCAGAAGAGACCATCAAGTGTCCGAAACCCTTAAGCCTTATGTCACTGATGCGTACTAAGTGGATCACGTCAGGTTGCAGCCTGATTCAAACACCACTAGGAAATCATTTTACATGTACATTATACCATCTCTCTATATGATCTATTATTTCTCTTCTCAACCCAATCTCGAGCAAGGTTCCTGACTTTTGGAGAAATTTGTGAAAACATGTGCTAGGGAAACTACAAGCTTGATAGACTACACATGTGTTTACCTAGGATATGTGTGGGACCCATTTAATGGTCATATTTAATGCACTTAAAACATGAACAAGAAGCCTAATTATAAGGCAATGAACATGAGTTTAAATGGACCCATATACTGGCAATCACCTGGACTTGTTCGGGTAATGAAAGCTGAAAAGTGTTTCTAAGTTTAGAAGATGGCGGTTTTGTCCCTCATAAACCTTCTCGGTTGTGACTTGGTACATAATTGTTGAGTTTTAAAATTTCTTTTAAGATTTCTTATGTTTTTAGTGTTGTTATGCCACTTCGCCAGGTTAATTTATAAGTTTTTATGGGTTTTTTTTACATGAATGTATACCCCCCCCCCCCCTCATAAGTTACCTTTATTTAAGGGGAAGAAGGGAGGAAAGAGGCATTATCTGAGGGGAAGTCATTAGTGAGGGGAAGTTATCAGCTAAGGGGAAGTAATAGGCTGTTTGGTAGGATTTGTATCATTAAGTGTTGAATCAGTAAGATGTCTGATTCTATAAGAGACTATAAATCATTTAGTGCTGAACCAGTAAGTGTTGTTTGGTTGGACATCTGAATGGCTATGCAGAATGTTCTTTTACCCCTGCAAACTATTTATTGCAAATGAAACGTATATGTTTGGTCAAAATCTTGAATGATTAATAGTTATTAAAGAAAAAAAATATAAACCATCATAGAAAATCCAAATTACACAATCTTTAAAAATTCATATAAACATACTCTGTAACCAGTTTCTTTAGTTGAGATTTGCGAATACTTACAGAACCAAGAGCAATGCGGTTCGGTTCGTTTGATTAATGAGTAGAGGAGACTTTGGACCCTTCATTGGATGTTATTGTTCTTATCCAATATAATATTATAATTATAATTTCATGGAATGTTAGAGAAGTGTTGTTATGCTCTCACGTTTCTAATTCTAGGAACATACAAGTTCTGTTTAACATTCTGCACATACATACATAATGCTTTCACATTGTTTTTTCCTATATATGTTCTATCAACAACTGGATTACTTATTAATAACATTGTTTGTTCTGCCTAACTTATTAATAACATTGTTTTGCCTCCCCCTTGAGAACACTCTTCCTGCACCATAATCTTGTCACCAAGTCACTTGAGCAGAGCTTCTATTTCATCCCTATGGAGGGGACATTTCCACTAAAGATGAAAAACTACTCAACCATGTCATCACTTCCAACCTGCACTTTGCATACTATCATTCAAAGTAAAATTGAAAAGTTTATCAAAGTTGCACAGGACCTTCAATTGTCACAAGCACAAAAATTGTATATCCACCTGATCTCCTCCTGTCTTTAACTCAAGCACCCATCTCCCCTTCACATGTCAATTGATGATTCCATACATTATGCCATGTTTCTTTACCAACAAGTTAATATTAAGCATTAACAAGCTATTCTAATATTATTCAATTGCAAATTTGCAATGGTGAATAACTTCACTTTTTTTTTTTTTTTTTTGTAACAAGTCTCACAAAATAATCATGATAGATTACAGTTTAGCCCGTACACTTAAAAGAGTGAATGGCATTGTTGCATCACTAATGTCTAAACTAGTGTCTCAAAAATCAAACAATTTGATTACCAATTTACAGATTAAACATATAAACATTAACAGATTTAGGACATAATGAAACAGATTAATACAATCCAAGCGGTATGTTCTTAAAACCATTTGGCATTATTCTGCAATTAAATTGATGTACTTAGAAGCCACAACCAATTAACAATTCATATAAACATCAACAGATTTAAAACTTCATGAAACAGATTAACACATTTCAAACATATGTATAAAGTGTTTATTTTTTTAAGTGAGAGACAAGTTGATGAAAAAAATGTTGATCAAAGTATTACTTCTGATGCTGCTCGTATTGAAGAACTAGCCGAACATAACTTCCCTATCTGGAAAATATGTTGTTTAGGGGAAGTTTGTTGGTTCAAGTAATGCTTCGAAAGATACTAAAGAAACTGTTCACAAGTTGAAGGGAAGTTGGATGCATCAATGCTTATGTTGAAGAAAACGTTGCAGAACAGTCAAGATCGAGCACGTTGTCTTTCATGGAGAAGATAACATTTCATCTCAAGAACAACAACCAAGTATGCCAAAGATAGGGGTGTTTTAATTTTATCCTTTGAATAGAAAGACATTTCAAAACAGTTACTGATGATTCAGTAAGGAGAAAAGATCATTAAAGAGAAACAAATACATAAGAATCCTCCTCTCACCATTTGTTCATTTTTCAGAAGTCCAAGCTGATGTTGATAGAGAGAATGAACCGTCAAAAGTCTCTCGTACTGCCCAATGAAAATTATTGCAGAAAAGATCTTCACCAACACCTATACCAGCAAGTCAAGTACAAGAAGCTTGAAAGATGAAGATATTTAATACCACAAGTCTAGAAGAAGATTGTAAAGATATAATAGATGCTTGTGTGTTAAATATTAGCTTGTTGCTAGTGTTCGGGTTATCATTAGTGGGCCTTGTAATCAGTTACGTGTAAGTTTAAGGTGTTGGGCTTGGGCCTGCCTAAAAGGCCTTGTATGAACCAAGATGTGTAATATATAAACACATCTTGCCTCCATTGTTAGGTTAGCCATTTGAGGGAGTCAAGGGGGATCTAGAGTGTTTACGGATTTTGCTCTCTAAACCGAGGTGTACCACACGAGGTTGATTAATCAAATTGTGTGCATCGTTTTAAGGTGATTCGCTTCTTATATAGTGTTTATATCTTGTTTATCATCTATTGTTCTTGGAATTACCTTCTATCATGGGATTCTGCAACGTATTAGAGATTAGATATCGCATGAGGGATTATTCTGGACCTGCAATGATACATTCGAGAACTATACGGTTGTCTTTTTATATTAATTTTTAAAAGTTTAAGGGTTAAAATTATATTTGTTAATGATGTGATTAATTAAAAAGAATAACTAAATAAGTAATTTAACAAAATTTCTTTTGAAATCTAAATATCTAACCGATCAATTTTTTATAATTACATTCTCACAATGATTTACTTTAAACTATAAACTTTTTATTAAACCTTCCAATCTTTTTAATACTTTATGAATTAATTATTCAAACGATTTACGAATGATTATGTTACTGTGTTATGCTTCACATCATATCCTACGAATACCTATACCTACTAGTAATATATAAAGCATTTAATTAAAAAGTCACAATGAAATGCAATTTTCTACGACTCACCATCACCACTAAATGGCGTTACCTACGACGTGAATAAACAAACCAAAACTTCCCACATATTAGCCACTCACTCCATTCACATCTCACTGGTCCCTGTTCCAACCCCGTGACCTCTAATGCCCTTTAATCCACTCAATTAACCAGCCCAGGCTCTAATCATAAACCGTGAGTTTTAGTTTTAACACGTATATGTTTGGGTGGGGGGTTTCGAACCCAATATTCTGCTAAGATATATGAAAATCGTATAATACGCTTTGCTTTTAGAGCCAGCCTGGTTTGTAAACAAGTCGTGCCAGCTCGGTTTGTAAACAAGTTGATCCCGGCTCATTTTCCAAACTAATCGAGCCAGCCCGAGCCAAGTAAGGTTTGGCTTGACAGGACTAGTTAATTACAAACCGATCCAAGTCTAGCTTGGCTCATATAAAACCGAGTGAATTTCAAACGAGTTTTAAAAGACATTTTTTGAGCGATGTCAAGTTAACTTTACACGGGATGTAGAAGCAAAGGTATAATTGCGCAAATATCTTCTTATTCTAATAAATAATTACATTTGAGGACACATGTCATCACTGAATTCATTCTCATTACAATTTTCCCGCTTCTCTCTCCTATTAAATAGGGTCCGGCTAATAACACAAGAGGTTTTCATTTTGACAAAAGATCCAAACGATCATTTGGTGGCAAACGGGCGTTTGGCGATGATGCGGAAAACGAGGCGCATTTGTCGTGTCAGAGAATGTTTGGCAACGGTTGTTTGGTCTCAAACGACCGTTTGGATATTTTTTACAATTTTTTTTAATTCTAACAAATACGCTGCGTATAGCCGAATAAGCAGCGTATTTTCCTTTTTTGGACGCCGCCGACATAAAATTTAGGGGGGGGGGGGGGCTGTACGATTTGATCGGCCTATACGTATAGTATCGTATAGTCCTATACGTTGCGTATAAGTATTTTTAATAGCCCAATCATTATTTCTCAGAGCCCAATACGCTGCGTATAGACCTATACGTAGCGTTTTGGGGTGTCCAAATAGCAGATTTTGTCTTTTAGGGGGTGTCCAAATAGAAAATGCCTAAAATTTCCTCATTCGTCTGACTTTGTCTCTAAGATATGTTTTACCAGCCTAATGATGTACAGACAGTAATTATATAAATTAACATTTAAAGGGCTTATTAGTCAATTGATCGTAATGTTTACTTATGTTTTTTATTAAATTGTAATATGATTAAAGGAGGTCATGAGTTGAACATTGACTCAACGAAAAGGCCGCTGCATCGGAAACTACTGCAATTAATTCTGAGAATAATTTGAATATGGGAGGGAGTCCGGTTGTTCCCACTCAAAACAGGGATTGGGCTCCTGGTCTCCTGGGTTTGACCCCTTCATTTGGGCCGTTTAGTTCAAGGAAAAGGCCCAGATTCGTGCGTAGCCCATCTGATAGTCCTAATCCAATAAACCTCATGTCTGAATTCTCTAGGGCAGATCATGTGGAGGACCTACAGAACTCGGCGCTTCCTGCTGGTACTTTGATTGATGCATCTCCTAATGTGATCGGTGTGGCTGGTTCCGATCAGGCCATGCCGGATGTGGTTGAGGAAGCTCCTCCTCCGGTGATTGGCTCTGAGGTTCTCAAGGAGATCGAGGAAACGGTTGACATCGGCGAATGTATTGGGATCAAGGCTGCTCCGTTTAGGAATCGGATTCAGGGAATCATTAATGGCGAAGAAACTGTTGTGTCCCGATGAACTGCCTAACTATTAATATCAGGGGTATTGGCGACCTTGACAAAGCCAACTGGATCAAGGGAATAAAATCGAATCACAATGTGAGTTTTATTGCTATTCAGGAGACAAAAATCAGAGCTAATAGGAATGTCCGATGGTATAACTTTTGGGGGAGGTCTCGATTCCTTATGGATACGGTAGCAGCTACTGGACGATCAGGAGGTTTGGCCTCGATTTGGGACCCATCCGTTTTCCATGTTACAGGTATTCAAAAAAATAGATTTTATCTTCTTACCTGTGGTACTTTGTGTGGGTCGGGGTTAATTTTAAATGTTATGAATGTGTATGCTCCCAATGATCCATCGTTGAGGAGAAATCTGTGGCAAGAACTTGTTGAAATAAGAGGTAGTTTTGGTGGAATGTGGATCTTTTTGGGGGATTTCAATGATGTAAGATCACCTGAGGAACGTTTAAACTCGGAATACATTGATGGTCATGCTCGGTTGTTCAACAGTTTTATTGATAGTTCTGATCTTTTGGAATACCAAACTGTGGGAAACAGGTACACATATATTTCCGATTCCGGCCAGAAAATGAGTCGGCTTGATCGCTTTTTAATTAGCCGATGTTTCTTTGACAATTGGCCTACTGCGATGGTTATGGGTCTTCCTAGACTATACTCTGATCACTGTCCTGTGGTGCTTAATGTCATCAGTCAAGATTTTGGAGCTATTCCGTTCAAGGTATTTAATTCATGGCTTGATAATCCTGCGTTCATTGAATTTGTAACAAATCTATGTCTTGGGTATGTTTCTGTTGGTCCACCTGACATTGCTCTTGCCACCAAGCTGAAATGGTTAAAAAATAAGATCAAGGTATGGGTGTTGGCGGAGAGAAGGAAAGCGGATGAACAGTTTGAATTGGCAGTCAAATGCCTCCATGATCTTGATGAATTGGCTTGCCATAGGTCACTTGATGATGGGGAATTGTTATCTAGACTTGAACATAAAAGGACTATTGAAGGAATCAATAAGATAAAGAAAGCTGACTTACAACAGAAAGCAAGATTGAGGTGGGCATCAGATGGTGATGAGAATACAAGTTACTTCCACGGTATCATCAATGCTAACTTGAAATCTAACCGTTTAAATGGTTTGAGAATTAATGGTGATTGGGTTACTAATCCTTTATTGATTAAGCAAGAGGTCTTCAATTTTTTCTTCGAGAAATTCTTGGAACCTTTTAACGACAGACCGGAGTTCTCTTGTCACAACATTCCACAAATATCCAGTTTGGATGGTGAATCTTTAACAGCCCCTTTTACACTATTGGAAGTCCAGAATGCTGTTTTTGATTGTGATGGGGATCGGGCCCCCGGTCCTGACGGTTTCAATCTTAAGTTTCTGAAGAAATTCTGGGGTGTTTTGAAAATTGATTTCATGAAGGTCTTTGAGCAATTTCACTTTACGGGTCGTCTGAATGTAAGGTGTTTTGCATCATTTATAACACTGATTCCTAAATCTGTTGAACCAACTTCGCTCGGGGATTTTAGGCCTATAAGCCTAATTGGATGTATTAATAAGGTCATATCCAAAGTCCTTATGAATAGGCTTAAAGGCGTCATTTCGGGTATCATATCGGAAGAGCAAACGGCATATATTACTAATCGGAGTATTTTGGATGGGCCGCTGATCCTGAATGAATTAATCTCTTGGCTCAAGCATAGTAAAAAATCGGGTATGTTTTACAAAATTGATATCAATAAAGCGTTTGATTCTTTAAATTGGTGTTTCCTTGATAGAGTCCTGGAGCAAATGAACTTTCCACCAAAATGGAGGTCTTGGATCATGTCTATTGTCTCGTGCTCCCGGGCATCCGTGTTAGTGAATGGCTCACCCACTAGTGAGTTTGTTGGTCAACGTGGTTTAAGGCAGGGAGACCCACTCTCTCCATTTTTGTTTATTATATCCATGCAAGCTCTTTCATGTTTTATTCATAAAGCTTGTGATCTTGGGATTTTTCATGGGATAAAGTGCAGTCCGAATGGAACTATGTTATCACATCTAATGTTTGCTGATGACGTGATATTTCTTGGTGAATGGTCTAGTAGAAATCTCTTAAACTTGCGAAGAATTATGAGGTGTTTTGATTTGGTTTCTGGGTTGGCTGTTAACCCAATTAAGAGCACGCTATTCGGATTTGGAATTGAGGCTGAGGAGGTTAATGTTATGGCGGATATGCTCAAGTGTAGAGTTGGTTCAGTCCCGTTTAAACACTTAGGTTTGTGCATTGGGGCTAACATGAACCTAATTAAAAATTGGGAGCCGGTGGTGGAGATATTCAAGAAACGTTTATCTTCCTGGAAGGCCAAAACGGTATCGTTTGGGGGTAGGATAACACTTATAAAATCTGTTCTATCTTCATTACCTACTTATTTCTTCTCGTTATATCGTGCTCCGGCAAAGGTAATTGATGTTTTGGAAGGAATTAGGAGGGACTTCCTATGGGCTGGCAAGGAGGATGGTAGGAAGATTATTTGGGTATCTTGGGAAAAAACTATTGCACCGGTTGAGTATGGCGGACTAGGTTTTGGTTCGCTCAAAGACGCTAACTTAGCTCTAATGGCAAAGTGGTGGTGGCGTTTCAAAACGGAAACAAATGCTTTATGGCGGAGAATTATTTGGGATATCCATGGTAGTAGTAGAGCATGGAATTTTATCCCATTGAAATGTTTGTATCCCGGACCTTGGAAACAAGTCAAAGCGTGCTCGGATGATTTACTTAACCTTGGAATAGATTTAACTTGCCTATTAAAAGCTAAGGTGGGTGATGGTGCTAGTATATCCTTTTGGTTTGATCGGTGGGCTGGCTCGTCTCCTCTCCGGAATCAATTTCCCAACCTTTTTCTCCTTGAGGCTTCCCGAGGTTGCAAAGTTGCTGAGCGTATCCTTTTCACTTCTAATATATATACCATTAATTTTCATTGGCGTAAACCACCTGAAACATATTCTGAATTAAATGAGTTGGATAGTCTTGTTGCATTAATTTATAGCATGCAGGTTCATGGTGGAATGGATTGTTGGTATTGGAACACACAAAGTGATGATATATATTCTGTTAGGAGTCTCAAGAAGCTGCTGATCCAATCTAGAAATCATGGAACAGGCTGTGCGATGGACTGGAATAGATGGGTACCAAAGAAAGTCTCCTTCTTGGCGTGGCGGATCAAACACAAACGGTTGGCTACTGCTGATGAGCTCCAAATCAGAGGTATTTTTCTGCAATCTGTTGCCTGCCCGTTTTGTGGTGATGCGGTCGAAACCTTGGATCACTTGTTCGTGGAATGCCGACTAGCGCAGTCTCTCTGGGACTACATTAGTCGTTGGTGTGGACTGAATCCTTTCTACATGTTTTCTGCACAAGATCTACTGGTTATGCACAGGTACATCCGTGGATGTGCATTCATGAAAAAAGTCATTCAAGTTGTAATTCTATCAACTATTTGGTGTATCTGGAGTTCACGAAATGATATAGTTTTTGCTCGATCACCGCTGGAAATATCGAAGATCATTGACAGCATAAAAATTCTGAGTCACCTTTGGCTCACGAGTCGCTCGAAGAAGAAAATATCGTGGGAGCAATGGCGGGTTTTTAACGTACAGGAGCTATAAAAATTTGGTGCATTCTGGGGGTTTTTTGGCTTATAACGATGTACTTCTTTTGTACTCATTTTGTATCTTTTCCATCGTCTTGATGGTTGTGTTAATATTATTTCGTTGGC
>JBCNJP010010416.1:0-22390 GCA_039602395.1 Deinandra increscens subsp. villosa
TACAAACCAGGTCGTTAAGACTAGGACCAAGTCGTTAAGACTAAGACCAAGTTGTTAAGACTAAGCCAAGTCGTTAAGACTTAAGGTCAAATCGTTAAGATAAGCTTCAAATGAACCCAAATCGTGAAGTATATCTTCAAGACGAACTCAGATCGTTATGTACATCTTCAAGACGAACTCAGATCGTTTAGAACATCTTCAAGACGAACTCACATCGTTAAGAACATCTTCAAAACTTCAAAGAACTTGAAGAACACTTGAAAAAACGCAACAACCTTGATCCTTGATAAACCTCAGAAACGAGTAGAAACCATCGATTCTTGACACAAATCTGTTTTAGAAAAAAGCTATGGCCACTTACACATCCTAAACAGCAGTAAAACTCGTTTGAATCAACCCAAAGTTCTGGAAATCTTCAAGAACACGAAGAACACTGCGAAACACGCACTAGTGTGTGTTTTTCAGATCTGCCTAAACGGTTGAGATTCAGACGAAACGGATGCTTCCAATGGATCCGGAACGCGTTTTCCACTGAGATTCATGCTGCGTTTCATCCAAATCCATCAACAATAACACCAAAAACGCAGAATCAAACTCCAAAATCTTCAAAAACCCTAAAAACGTGAAGAACTCAACAGTTACGAAAAATCAGCTCTGATCTCCATTTTTCTCACAGACTTGCAGAAGTAAAAGATGATATAACATCCAGATGAACTCCATTACACGAAACAATCATCCATATCATCAGAATCCATCCAGAATCATCCAAAAATGAAGAAAAATATGAAAAAAGTCTCAAAAAGTGGGTTTTCACCATCTTCACCCATTCAAGCTCAAAAGCCATATTCAAGTGACCAGATTCATCGTGAGATGAAATCTGATCGGTTACCCACTCTGATACCATTTGTCAGGACCGATTTTCACATCAAAAATTTTGATCTTGAGCAAGTACGAGGTTCAGATTCGAAAACCCAAGAAAAAGATGAAGAATTTAGAAGGATCATAGATAATCAAACATAAGAAAGATGATGAACTAGTTGAATGATTTCATTAATCGAATGATTACAATCAAGAAATCATGACAACACTCTCTCTCTATAAATCCATGACTCAATCTCTCTCTCTAGAATGGAAATCTCAACATCCTAAAGAGTCATCATCCATCCATTTGGAGACTCTCTCCTGAATGGGGCACCCTCAATATATATATAGTTAGGGTGACTAACAACAGAAAAACATAAAAAATGAACAAAATTACAAGTAAAGCAGATAAACATAAATATTAATTAAATCAAAGTTGATTTAATTGATCCGAAGCTTGACTCGCTCGAACCGATCTTCCGTTGTCTTTTACGTTGACCGTTGACCCAAACGGTTGACTTTTCCAAAAAAAATGGTCTTCGGTCCAATCTGCAAGCCTTGAGCATCACAACCCGCGTCTCTGAATCAATTCACATTGATTCTTCAGTCGAATGCTTCGGTAAACAGATTTGATGGCGTCAGTCACATTGATTTTAGTTCCAACAGTTTTGGATTGTTAAAGTATAAGATTATCAATCTAAATAATATTAAAAAAATTATAGGTGAAAATGGTGGAAGCTCAAGCCATCAAGAAATGATATAATGGAAGACTTGAGGTAACGTTTAAGAGTGTTTAATTATGTTACAAAGTATGCAAATGGGATAGTGGTTTTCTAGCATGGATAACTATCCCAAATAGACTAAAAGTAAACAATGAACCGATTGTTTATGTTAATACCTGATGAGATGAGGTTGAATAGTTATGACCCGTTTAGGTTAAGAACATATAATGAAAAAATGTTATGTGATTGTGTGTAATACGACCCGTTTGGGTTAAGAGTGCATAAGTGAAATATGTTGTGTGCAAATATGTGTAAGTTGACCCGTTGGGTAAGAATGCATAAATGAAGTATGTAGTATGTGAATATGTGTAATTTAACCCGTTTGGGTTAAGAGTGCATAAGTGAAGTATGTTGTGTGCAAATATTTATAATATAACCCGTAGGGGTAAAGATTTTAAAGAATGACCCGGTTGGGTAGATTTATAGCGAATGACCCATTTGGTTAAGATTGTATTGAATGACCCGTTTGGGTAAAGATTGCGAAGAATGACCTGTTTGGGTAGAATTATAACGAATGACTCGTTTGGGTAAGATTGTATTGAATAACCCATTTGGTTAAGTTTGTAACGAATGACCCGTTTGGGTAAGTTTGTAATGAATGACCCGTTTGAGTAAAATTGTAATGAATGACCCCTTTAGGTAAGATTGTAATGAATGACTTATTTGTGTAAAAATTGTAAAGAATTCCCCGTTTGGGTAGAATTATAGCGAATGACCCGTTTGGGTAAGATTGTAATTAATGACCCATTTGGGTAAGATCGTAATGAATAACCCGGTTGGGTAGAATCATAGTGAATGACCCGTTTGGGTAAGATAGTAATAAATGACCCGGTTGGGTAGAATCATAGTGAATGGCTTGTTCAGGTAAAATAGTTAAAATGACCCGGTTGGGTAGGATGCATGAGCAAAAGTACGCTAATATAGTGTATGTTGCCCTTTTGGATTAAGATGAATAAATGAAGATGTGTTTAGTTAAGTGTGTAATTTGACCATTGAGTAAGAATGGATAAAACCAAAATGTGTTATACAAAGTGTGTATTATGACCCAATAGGGTAAGATGGAATCGAACAAATACGTGTTATACAAAGTGTGTATTATGACCCGTTTGGGCAAGATGGAATGGAACCAATATTTGTTATACAAAGTGTGTATTATGACCCATTTAGGCAAGATGGAATAGAACCAATATGTGTTATACAAAGTGTGTATTATGACCCGTGTGGGTAAGAATGAAATTATAACTCTTATAATTCTAAGACGCGCACCTTTGGGTGAAAAGGGTGAGCCTAACTTAATCTTATGTTAGGGTAAAAGATAGATACAAAAGAATGTGTGGTAATCATATGGTGTAGTGCTAAATTTACACCCATTATACAAGATTATTGTATGATGGTAACTGGATAAATGATAGCTTGGGAATGGGGAATGGACGGAAGGATGAAATATAAATAAGTGTGGCGTCTAACCGTTATAGGGGTGGTAACATATGAGGTGTTTAATTTCTCATAGTATAGCTATTATAATGATTACTATGAGCTTGTTGTCTTGTTTGAGAAAAGTGTTAAGTTTGGGGATTAGCCGTTTGGGGATTTCACCCAAACGGTATTGTATGAATTATAAGAGATATGAGATTGACCATTTGGGAAAGTGGAGATTTCTAACCAGGTTGGGTATGAAAACGGATCTATGACCCCATAAGTATGACCTTCGGGTAAGACGGGAATCATATTGAATATGATTCCAAGTATACACCCCTTGGGGTGTAGGTAAGTTAATAGATTGAAATTATATGATACATTGCAATGGGTAATAGGTGGGAAACAAGGTAAGGGGAGGAATGAATGGTTACTACGTTATTAGTGGGGGTAATGGGTCAAACGGCTTGGAATGGGTTCATTAACACTTTCCAACTTGTTATTCAACACTTAGTGTAAATAGAAATTGAAGTTCATTTTCTAGAATGATTTCATGTTGTATGACATTTAAAGAAGTGGTGGAAATGAAGATTTATGGGATTTTGGGTGAAGATGGCAGAATCTGTGATTCGTAGGCTACGAAATCAGGGTAGCCTACGAATTATGTAGTATATCCATCAGAGCTGTTGATTTCGTAGGCTACGAAATCAGTGTAGCCTACGAATTTTGCATTATGTCCAAATTTTTTAAAAAATTATGTTTGTGCTGATTGGTTACTTTAATGCCATTAATACTAATACATGACTAGTATTAATGACAGGTAACAAGTAGGAAGGGTAAATGCATCCGGATTGAGCATGCCGATGAAGAACCGAACACCAATGGGAAGTTGTGGAGGCGCATGTCGTTTCTACTTTCGTTTAGCTTAAAACTGTGTACTCTGATGTTTCCTTCTAAAGACGAATAACAAACGAACTAAGTGGATGTTAATGGTTATTTTCATCCGGTGTGGACCCGTTTAAAAAGAAATTTTATGGGTCATCTTTTATAAACTTAAACCTACTTTAAGAGGTGGTAAGGTGTCACACATTGTCTTGTATTTGATACTTCACATGACGATCAGGAACTATGTATCAACAAATTCCCCCTCGGCATGTGCAGTATCAGCTTCCACCTATAAACTTGTATCTTATATCTTCAATCAAACTCTTCCTCACTTTGACGATGAGTCCAATCTTGAATACTTGATATTACATCATGTGTAATCTCTTTATCAACAATCTTCAGAAGACTTGAAGTTGTGATGTTCTCTTCCACTTAGAAACCTGCCATCTTAAATAATCTTGGTGCAAAATGTCTCTTTGAGACTCCAAGATATTTTGAATTTGAAAATGATATCGTATTCCGTGTTGATCAATCGAAAAGAAATAAGAAACAAAATCTTTTTGAAATATTAAAAACCTTATATCAAAACACACCTAAAATCTTTTTGATATTTTCTGATATTGAAAAGTAAATGCAGTACAAAATTAGACACTATTTTTTTCTTTTGTGAGAAAGATCACGACTTGGGATCATATTGGTCATAACATGCTGAATTACACTTCAATTTTGATCATTGTAGCATATAAGCCATGTCGATTGCAGATATAATTTGTCCAACTTTAAACTCAGGCATGATCATACTCATAACATCTAGATATGTTAAGGTATTGATTTTTTTTCAATCAAATAATTGTAAATTAATTGATTATTACCAAAGTGATGATTGCTAAATCTGATTAAAGAAACTTAACATGAAGTACAAGGGAGGCGGGCAACAAGCTGCGCCGCCAGCCCCTTCTGAATAGCAAAGCCTAACCGAGTGAAAACCACATTCAGACCACTAGGAGTCACCACATTCCCATGCATGACCCTCTAGACGCGGCTCAAAGTATCCACAGCTTCCGGGGCAAGGTAACCGAAGGTATCAAACGCAAAAGGCACGAACACATGCTGATTCGCCAGAAACGCTTCCTCATGTTTACGCACTTTCCCTGCAGCAGCATTCGTGGCAGCCTGGCCAGCCCGGAACCCAGAGCCCTTGAACCCCACGAGGGGGAAACCCTAGTAAGGTCGACACAAGCGTGTTTCCCGTGCTTCCACCCAAAGTCGAGGACGTCCGCCGATCGAAGGGAGGAACGCCCGTCTGCTGAGTCCGACAAAAAATTAACCGGGGCTTCCTTCTTTGCAGATATCCCAGCACGTCTGAAAATGTCAAATAAGACGTCCCGGACCAGGTCATGCCGGTATTTGAAACCGGGTAGCTCTTTGCAATGGACCGCGTGTTCCCCATAAGCATCCAAGCATGCCTTGCTGCATACTGGACATCTCTCATCATTCGGGTACAGGGGGATCATAAGCCAATATTTAAGAATTTCCTGATATTCGACTGGCGACATGTGCTGCCCCAGCCCATCAATAGGGAGGGCGAGGAGGAAATCTTGAGCATGTGGTTGGCGAAGGCAATCCCACACAGCTTTATCTCTGGCTGACATCCCGAAGGCAGCTTCCATTTCTCCCACGGCTTTACCAAAAAGGACATTCTCCAAAACATGTTTGGCTTTGGGTGGGGCGGTGTCCTTGTTAGAGAAACCGCTAAGATCAAAGCCCGGAATAACGTCACGGAGGCCAGCCAACGCGCCCGTGTATGCCCAGTCCATAGGGCATACCCCACACTCCCGAAGGATATGGTCCTGGAGCTCCCAGGATTGGGCCCTCGAGGCCACGAAAGCGTAGGAGGAGGCCTCGACAGCCGAGTAGACCCCAAGCCCCCCCCCCAGTTTGATGGGCAAGGAGGCAACCCGCCATTGGAGGTCCCCAAAGAAAGGCCCATCGCACACGACAATATCTTCAATGATTACGCAAAGAACGTTATCAAAAGCCACGGCTGCCGGAGCCACATGAAGGGGATAGCATGTTCTGAGGCCGAAGGAAAGTTTGGCGATACGCATACACGAACGGAGCAAGAGGAGGGTACATTGGGGATCACCAAGTTTGGGGAGGAGGCGCATAAGATCAGCAGCTGTATTGGCCCTCCTTAAAGCCAAACCTTGGATAAACCCCACATCGTTACTGACCGCTCCGCCTAAGAGCTTCACCCCTAAGGTCGGCCTGCTGATGCTAGATGGGAAAAGCCCCAGAAGAACCTTCCTACCATCACAACTTGGCCAGAAAAGTTCGGTCTTCTTAATATTAAGGTCCAACCCTAACGGAGGACCCATAACCTTGATGATTTCGAGTGCCCTGGCAACTTCCTCCACATCCCCAATAATCGTGCCATCATCGAGGTACCAAGCTTGTAGAAGGAGGCGGCAAGAGTCCCGGATGTGGTGGACAAGGGGGTGAAGAACAATGGCAAACAAGAGTGGGCCAAGCGGGTCACCCTGCTGAACCCCCGTAGTGGCCCAAATATGATCGTCCCCCAAGTACAAACGAGCCGGCTGCCCGTATAGGAAGTCCACCCAAGGCGAGATAGCCGGGCACCTCAGCCGAACCTCGCGTAGTAAGGCGAGCGGTCGACAAGGTTAAAAGCATTAGAGAAGTCCACGGTGAGCATGGCAAGGGACCCATCGATATGCCGGGCATCCAGGAGACAATTGACACTATGCAAAATAGCCTCGGCCCCGCTTGGGACACCAACCCCGAACTGGAAGTCTTGGAGGTATTGGGTCATGTCCTTAGCAACCCCCCTCATGGCGATTTTCGAAATTAGTCTGCGCCAAATAGTGCCCACTGCAATAGGCCGAATCCCATTGTCAGGCTTTAATAGTGGCGTGAGGGGCGCCGAAGCAACGAATTCCGCAAGACTAACGGGACATGTAGGATCGATAATAGTTATGAATTAACTAAAACTAAGCCTTTTACTTGCAAATATAACCCTGCGGAATTAAAGTTATATTTCACTTTACTTAAGCGATATTAAGTTCTTGTATAATGTAAATGCTTGATTTGCAGAATAGTAAAACAACGATATATCGAATATTCGGCACTATTTGCATTAACTCAAAGCTACACTATTACAAGTGATGAACGTTTTTGTAAACTAAGAGATTACATGCTATATATAGTGCTGATGAGATCAATGACAGCCATTGATCTCATGCGATCTAATCTAGACCGTAAACTTAAAAGTCAAATATAAACTACCAAAAGAATAAACATCGACAATCGGAATGACTTGCGTGTTGGCAGCAACAATCTACTTTAGGAGAGCGGCTTGAATCAGATTTAGAAGCATACGAGAAGCTTTTGCAGGATTGGACTTCTGAAAAGACTTCTCAGGAAAAGTCAGGTTGAACTCTTTATCTGGTGGATAAACGAGTTCACCCGGAATATTCGCTAAGAAACAAAACTGCTTCTTTCCGCTTGAACTGCCTGTTCCGCTTGAAGTATGAATTCCGCTTCAACTTCAACTTCAGCCGGAACTAGTAAAATTGGCATTTCAGCCGGAAATCTTCCAAGCTCTATTTTTCCTTACAGGACACCTGCCCCCCCCCCCCCCCAGCCACAAGTTAACGACCGAAGCCATAGCACCCAAAAGGTCACTGGCAGTGGCAGACCCTTCCCCACAGAGACTGTCCAAAAGGTGCTGAGCCCTCAACCCATCCCTACCACAGGAAGTCCCCTTAGGAAACGATTTAATGCCGTCGAGGACCCAATTAGCTGTAACGACTAGCGCGGGCTCAGCAAAAGGGTCATTAGGTATGGAGGGGCCCGGACGAGACGGGTGCTTAGCCACCAAAGCACGAAAAGTTTCGGCGTTAAACGGCGTGACCCCACAAGAGGATAGCACCTTCACAGCAGCAGTAAAATGGCCATCCGCGACTTTCCGGAGACACCGCTTGACGTTAGGGGCGACCTGGTCACCTTTATCGATATCAGCCTCCATGCGTGAGATCCGCACATGCCCCCCCCCCCCAGAAACGTCGAGGAGGCGACCAACCAATTGCGCGACCCCATCTTCCACTGCCCAGGTAGATAAGGAAGTCATGATGGAGCGACACTGCAAAGCCTTCCGATTCCCAGAGCGGCATTCCTGTCGACTCTGGGATTTAAAAACCTGCAGCGTGCACCGCGAGAGGAGAAGAAGACGCACCAAGGCGGCCACAGAATCAGGCCGACCCGCCACCGCGAGGAGAGCATTTTTAAGGGCTTAGGAGAAAGCCATGTTCGCGATGCTCTTAACGGTAGTGCAGCGGGCCCTGAAAACACGATCAAGGAGCTTCACATCCAACAAGAAGGAGGACGTGGGGGTGCCCAAATCGACAGGGGATTGAGGCGCCGAGATCACAACGAGGTTGGTACCCCCGCCCCTAACCGGGGTAACGTACCGGACGATGCCGTCAGGGTGGTGGCACCCACGACTCAGAGCATGAATCCTCATGCACCTTCCACACAACCACACCCCATGGCATTTTAAGGCACCGTCGAAGGCCAGAAACATATCGAGGTCAGTAGCCAAGGCCCCTCGCACAGATATCTGACGATCATCAGAGGAGAGGTGAAGGGTTTTGAGGTGGGCGACAAGATGGGAGATACCCTTGGCCCCGACGTCCCTATCGGGGCAACAGTGAAGGGAGCGAAGCGGGCAGCGGACACCACCCAAACCAAGGGCCGACACGGAACCCATAAGGGAGAAAAAGAAAAGGAAAAATAGAAGAAAAAGAAAAGGAAAAGAAACCGGGACCCCGCAAACGAGCAGGAGCGGGGCACGACCCAACGAGGTGCTAAGGCAGCACCCACCGGTATGCCAACCGGGGATTGGCAACACCGGGAAGCAGTAGACAAAAATCTACATCCCGGGTGGGTACGGGAGGACGGATACCCAAACACCGGCGAATGCCCCGAACGGAAGGTGCGGACCAGAGTCGTACCAGATCCGGCGAACCAGATCCGGACGAGAGAAAGCCGGACCAGACCCGGTGGATAAGAGTCATACCAAAACCGGTGCACCAGAGCCGATCACCGATGAGGAGCGGGCCAGATGAGTGGGCGGACCAAATCTGGAGGGCGAAATCTGGCGGCGGAACAAATCTGGCGGACCAAATTAGGAGCGGACCAGATGAGGGCGCGGACCAAAAACCGGCGGACCAGTTCAAAATTGGTCCGGTGAACCGTTATGGGGGGGAGCTCCGGCAGCGGGTGAAGAGCAGAGGGAGGAGCAGGAGGGTAGAGGAGGAGGACCGGCGGCAAGCAGGAGGAGGGCTGGAGGAGGAGGAGGGTGAAGAGGGTGGCGAGCATGGAGGAGGAAGAGGAGGATGGAGGAGGAGGAGAAAGAGGAGGAGGAGGAGGGCCGAGCAGGAGGAGGGCTAGAGGAGGAGGAGGGTGGAGAGGGCGGCGAGCGTGGAGGAGGAGGAGGAGGCCGGAGGACCAGTGTACCCCACACTATTAGACATACTCAGATATGTTTTGCTTATCATACTTTTGTGATTTCACTTGTGATGTAGCACATAGTGATTGTATACATGATATAGTCAACTGTGTTCCATGCAAAAAGAATTAAGAATGTTAAATCGTCTATCTTAAGGTCGATCTTCCGATACGCAGATAAGGCCTCAGATTTAACAAAACAAGAAAATAAAAACAAGTTGAAATTGTATAACCTAACAAAAATCAGGTCGGTACTCCCATACACGCAGAGAAAGTCCGATGAGTTATACGAAACACCAAATAAAATAAAGCAGAACGTCAAACGAACAACAAGCAGGTCGATCTTTCGATACGCAAAGAAAGTCCGATCGTTTGACAAAATAAAGAAAATCAAACAAGTTTAAATCTTTGTAAAATGATCACATGTATACACAGTGAATTCGGTTCACATATCTTTTTCTTGATATATCTTAAGATATGCATCAAGATGTTGTCCACTAGGTCAAGCATCATATTTAGTGTATATCATATTGGTATACTTTCTGATTTGCTGAGCCTACCTTACACATCGATCAAATGGTCTTGTGGCTTTTTAACTTACTTTATCCATGAGTCAGATATCATCAGCCAATGTACCATCATTTCCCATTCATGTCGGATACAATTTCTTTTTCAATTTTTTGGATTTTTGCTTTTTCCACTGTTTTTGTCTTTTCAAATTTCTCCCCCTAAAAATGACAAACTCTATTTTTTAGATTTTCATTTTTACGATTTGAAAAACAACACACTATTATTGTATTTTTTTTAAAATAACAAACTCCCCCTCAAAATGAGATGAAGTGAAAACAAATGGAAAATTGATCAATCAACATGAATACATACGGTTTATCATTTTAAAAACAAAATTACATTTGAAATTCAATTTAAGTTATCACAGATATTTCACAATCAGCAATTTTCCAATCACCGAAAGATCATCCTGAAATACTTGTTGACACCAAATAAAACATTAGATGCTTTGGGATCGACCCGATTTAACAACTTCAGTTCGCCCGGTGTCTTCCACATAGTCGTTGTTGGCCTTGGAAACAGATTTTGGTTTCCATATCATTATGGACAAAAATGTTTAATCAGAACCTGAAAAACTGTCAACCGGCGTCATTGGTTGAGACCAAAACGGCTTACTAGTTGTTTTGAACTTTGACGACCATGGTTCATAAAAACTTTTACCATTATTATCCACATATATTGCATTGGTATGCACATATGCAGTTGTAGGACAATCTGCAGCAAAATGTACAGGTCGACGACATGCATAGCAAATTCTTCCATGAAGTTTTTGTGCGAATTTGGAAAAATTCGTTGGTTTCCAACTATGATTCGTAACAAAAGAATCATAGTAACCCAAAACACTATCAAAAGCAAATGAATCAAAGAAATTATCAAAAAGAATCATACCTAGGAGATGGACTCCTGGACGATGATGACCCTCCAGAATAATAAGGTTGTTGCTTCGGAGGAGATGATTTCTTTGGAACCTTTTCTTTCGGAACTTTTTCTTTCTTCTTTTGCCGTTGGACTTGAACCGGTACTTCCTTGATCTCAATACCCAAACCTTTTTTTGTATCTTGGAACCTTCTTTGAACTTGAAGAAGAACCATAAGCGTCTCTTCCCTTAGCTTCTCTATTGAATTTAGCTTTATTGTCTTTCAGTTTATTCTTCTGAATCAAAGCTTTTTCTTCTTTTGTTGCAAAAGAAGTATTCGAAGCAACCTTTTCACAGATATTTTCATTTTCCAAAAATGTAGACTTCGAATCAAATTTTGGAGCTTCACCCAACGGCTTTTGCTTTTTCTCTGATTAGGACTTTTTCTTCTTTGTGGAAGTGACAAACTTGGAGTACTCATGCAATTCTGCCTCTGGATCCAGAGGAGCAGATGAAAATTCAAAAAAATCCACTGGGTGAGGGACCTTGTGGATATCATCCTTCTTGGAACTATCATTGCTTCGATACTGTTTGTACAAGAAATTCAAAAATGTAGCGAGAGATTGCAATTCTTCACTTGCCTTTCTAATTCCAAAATCTCGAACTTCAATTCTGAAATCTTATGCTGAGCTTCAAACAAATCTTTATGTGACTTAATGAATTTTTCATTCAAATCATTATATTCATAATGTTGTCTCTTTCTGATCTCATATTTAGCTAAAACTTCTTCAGTTACAGTTTCCCACTTCTTCTTAAGGATCCCAACATCCTTTGTTAGAACTTCATTCTTATCTCGAAGAAGTACATTCGCATCGCGAAGTGTAGAAAGTTCTTCCTGAAGACCTAAACCTCTATCAGCAGCTTCAATAGCAATGGCATTTGCTTTCTCATACCTTTGCTGAACAGGATAGCTTTTCTGAAATAAATTCTCAAAGTCTTAAGCGACATCTAGAGCTTCAGCTTTAATTTTTTCACATTCTTCACTCAAAACATTCTTCTCTTTTAACAAATCAGCATTAATCTTAGCAAGTTCAACACACTTTGGACATATTAAGGAAATTTCATTCTTAACTTCTTCTATGTCACCTGCTTCAGAATCAGAATCAGTTGCACAACCATCACTTTGTTCAATTTTTTGAAAACAATATCACAATCCTTTTCGTTTGTCAACTCATTACTTTCTGATTCTAAACCACTAGATGCTGAATCATATGATTTTGAATCGGTAGAATCTGAACCAATCTTCATGGTCTGAATGTGTGCACATGTCTCACCTTTTTTCTTTCAATGCATTCCATTTATCTTTAAAAATGCGTGAGCGGTGGATCGTCTACTTGGTCGTAGTGAAATCAATGTAAAACGAGATGAACACGATGAGTAAATACAAAGGATTTGTATTCAACCACTGAGAACCACAAAGTACACCTGTAAGATGTAAGACTCAAACGTACAAGTCCCCTGATTACAACACAAGACAAAACTATATATACTAGAGCCAATCCTGATGGTCCGAACCTCACGTTCGGACAAGTTCGGACGTGTCCGAACTTGGAGTTCGCCAAGGGTTCGAACAATAGCTAACTAGCACATCTTTGTCTTGTATTCGATACTTCACCTGACGATCAAGAACTAGGTACTAACAAACTCCCCCCCCTCGGCATGAGAAGTATCAAGTCTTCCATTAAAACTTGTATCTTGTATATTCAATTAAACTCTCCCTCAATTTGACGATGAGTTCAATCTTGAATACTTGATATTGCATCGTGTGTAATCTCTTTATCAACAATTTTCAGAAGACTTGAAGTTGTGATGTTCTCCTTCCACTTAGAAACCTGCTAACATAAATAATCTTGGCGCAAAACGTCTCTTCAAGACTCCAAGATATTATGATTTTTTAAATTGATTTCATATACCGTGTTGATCTATCGAAAAGAAATAAGAAACAAAATCTTTTTGGCTTTTAGAAATTTTACATCAAAACACACCTAAAATATTTTTGGTATTTTCTGATATAAAATGTAAATGCAATACGAAAACAGACACTATTTTTGTCTTTTGTGAGAAAGATGACGACTTGGGATCATATTGATCATAACATGCTGAACTACACTTCAATTTCGATTATTGTAGCACATAAGCCATGACGATTGCAGATATAATTTGTCCAACTATAAACTCAAGCAGAATCATACTCATAACATCTGAATATGTTAAGGTATTGATTAGATTTGCATTGACCAGTGTACCCCACACTATCAGACATACTCAGATATGCTTTTGCTTATCACATTTTGGTGATTTCATTTGTGAGTTAATTACACAATGATTGTATACATGATATAGTCAACTGTGTTCCATGCAAAAAGAAATAAGAACGTTAAATCGTCTACCTTAAGGTCGATCTTTCGATACGCAGATAAGGCCTCAGAATTAACAAAATAAGAAAATAAAACAAGTTGAAATTGTATAACCCAACAACAATCGGGTCGGTACTCCCGTACACGCAGAGAAGGTCCGATAAGTTATAGGAAACACCAAAGAAAATAAAGTAGAACGTTAAACAAACAACAATTAGGTCGGTCTTGTGGACACGCAGAGAAAGTCCGATCGTTTGACAAAATAAAGAAAATCAAACAAGTTTAAATCGTTTCAAAATGAACACATGTATACACAATGACTTCTCATTTTATTGTCACATATCTTATTCTTGATATATCGTGAGATGTGCATCAAGATATTGTCCACTAGGTCAAGCATCAAATTTAGTGTATATAACATTTGAATACTTTCTGATTTGCCGAGCCTACCTTACACATCGATCAAATGAACTTATGACTTTTTCATCTATTTTATCCATGAGTCAGACGATGTAAGCCAATGTACCATCATTTCCCAATCATGTCGGATACAATTTCTCATTTTTCAATGTTTTTGGATTTTTTGCATTTTTCAATGTTTTTGTCTTTTCAAATTCCCCCCCCTAAAAATGACAACTCTATTTATAGGTTTTCAGTCTTACGATTTGAAAAACAACACACTATTTTTGTATTTTTGCAAAAAAAAAAAAAAGCAAACTCCCCCTCAAAATGAGACGGAGTGAAAAACAAAACAGAAATTGATCAATCAACACGAATACTTGCCGTTTAGCATTTTGAAAACAGGATGGATTTGGAAATTCAATTTAAGTTATCACAAATATTTCACAATCAGCAATTTCTCAATCACCGAAAGGTCTTCCTGAAATACCTGCGGACACCAAATAAATCATTAGTTATTATAGGATTGACCCGATTCAAGAGCGTCGGGTCACCCGGTGTCTTCCACATAGTCGTTGTTGGCCTTGGAAAAAACTTTTGGTTTCCATATTTTGAAAGATTTGACTTTTGATCAGAACCAGAATCAGTTTCAACTGGCATGCTTGGTTTAGACCAAGACGGATTACGAGTTGATTTGACCTTTGGAGACCATGGTTCATCAAAAATTAGACCATTGTTATCCACATATTTAGCATGATTGTGGATATTTACAGTCGTCGGACAATCAACAGTAAGATGTCCAGGTTGACGACATGCATAACAAAGTCGTTCTCGAAAAATATTTGGAAAATTCTTTGAATATTGAATACTAGAAGAATATTCAGAATCAAAGTTATCAAAGAAATCATCAGAAGAATCATACCTAGGAGATGGACTCCTTGAAGATGATGACCTTCCAGAATAATAAGAGTTTTCTTTCAAAGGAGGTGATTTCTTTGAAACTTTAACTTGTGAAATCTTTGCAGCTTTTTCTAGCTTCTTTGCTTGAACCGGTGCTTCCTTCACCTCATAACCCACGCCTTTGTGTTTGAAACCTGTAGTCTTTGATGAATTTGAAGAGAAACCAGAAACTTCTCGCCCCTTAGCTTCTCTAGTGAATTTAGCTTTGATGTCTTTCAGTTTATTCTTCTCAACCATAAATTTTTCTTCTACAGTTGCAGATGAAGTACTTGCACCACTTTTATCAAAAACTTGTTCATTTTCTAGAAAAATAGACTTTGAGCTAAACTTAGGAGCGTCAACCAAAGACTTTTCCTTTTTCTGAGACTTCGACTTCTTCTTCTTGAATGGAGTGGCAAACTTTGAATAATCATGCAATTCAGCGTTAAGATCAAGCGGAGCAGATGTAACCTCAGATAAATCCACCAGTTGAGGAACCATGTGAATATCATCGTTAGACTATCTTCACCCCGATCCTGTTTGTATAAGAAATTCAACAATGTCAGTGACAAATTGCAATTCTTCAATTGTCTTTTTAACTCCAAAATTTCCAACTGTAATTCATTAATTTTTTGTTGAGCATCAAAAACTTCTTTTTGTGACTTGATGAATTTTGCATTGAGATCATCATATTCATATGTTTGTAACTTCCGAATCTCACATTCAGCAAATAAGTCTTCAAGAACACTTTTTCTTTTCTTCTTGTAAATATCAACATCTTTTGTCAAAACTTAATTTTTATCCCGATAAAGAACATTTTCATCTTGAAGCAAAGAGATCTTGTTCTGAAGTTTCTCAATAACAGTTGCAGACTCAACAGTAAGAGCATTTTCCTTTTCATATTTTTGTTGAGCTGGATAACTTTTTTCAAATAAATTCTCAAAATCTTGAGCTGGATCTAACGCTTCAACTTTTGCTTTTTCACATTCTTCTGTCAACTTACTCTTTTCTTTCAAGACATCCTCATGAACATGAACCAATTCATAATATTTCTTCTGAACTTCTTCCAAATCTTTCTTAAGAACGACAGTTTCTTTAGACAATAATTCATAATTTTTCACAAAAGTTGCATTCTTCTTTCCCAACTTTATACATTAAAGACATTTTGAGTCTTCGACTTTAATTTCTTTGATCATTGATATTGTCGAACTGGAATCGTGTTCAGTCAGAATACTGTCATCATCATCATGACGAGCAGTCAATGCAATAGTAAACGGAGCGTGTTTCATTTTTGCTTCAGAATCTGCATTCCAGGCAAATTCATTTGGATGCCAAAATGTGTCTGGTATTTTTTTCATCAAAAGGAACAGATTTCTCTTCAACCTTAGGAGCTGCCTTTGGTGAATGAATAACCAAATGAGCATGTTGACCAGACTTCAACTTGTTTTCAGATGAACTTGGACATCCTCGTGCAAAATGTCCATAAACAGAACACTTATAACACTTAACCTTTGACTTATCCAATCCAATTTTTCCATCCTGATTCAATATTTTCTTACCAGTTATATTGAAAAATTTCTTCGTTCTTCGAACCAACATAACATATTGCCAGTTCAAATCCATTTCTTCCAAATGATCATAATCTATCTGATCGTAATCTTCATTTTTGAACTCCGTATTATTAACAGCACCAGTAATAACCCCAAAATATGAAGATACAAATGCAGACATTAAAGCATTATAATCATCGGTAGTCTGAGTAGATAAAGCATTCTGAGTCGAAGAACTAGGAACAAAAACATTACAACCAGCAGAAAAACTTGAAGTTTCAGATTTACCTGCAATAAATGTTGTAGGAGGTGCAGAACTAAGAATATTAGATTTCCCAGCATTCATGGTGGAATCATTATCACCAAAATACACAGCAGGATTTTGAACTTGTGCATCCCTGGCTTGAATTATTTGAATCATTAAATGATAATCCTGGATATTCCTTATCATGAGTAATCATCATCACATAATTTTCCCACTTCTCTGGCAAAGCCTCAAAATCTTTTCTTTCATATTAGCTTCTTCTTTTGTAAGACTCACCAGACGCATTTCACTCATTAAATGAGCAAATCTTGCAATCAGATTTGGGATTGATTTATTTTGATAATTCTTAAAACTATCAAATTCTTTCTTGAAAATCTTTTGTCGACTTTCCTTATATTGTTCATTGCCTTCACATCTCTTTTCCAATGCATCCCACAAACTCTTTGATGTGTAGTTACCCGAAAATTGATGTAGTAACTCTTTAGGCAACGCCATTGTCAAAGTACCATATGCTTTCTTTTCAGCCTGATATGCTTTCTTTTGTTCAAAGGACATCTTTCTTTGAAGAATGAGTTCACCAGTTTCATCCTTAGGATAGATATATTGATCAGTAAACGACAACCACATATCAATATCATTAGTATCAACGTACACTTCAAATCTTTTTACCTAACTATGATAATCTTCCAATTTGAGCAACTTGGGAACTTTCTGACTTGTTCCGAATTCATTATCATAGTTCATCATAGTTTGCATCGTTGCTTGAACCGAATTTTAAATAGCTGCGAATGCTTGAAAATCGGACATTTTGTAAATCCTGATTACTGTTCACCTGAACCTGTGCCGAACCTCGTCTGAACTTCTACCGAACCTAAGCCGAACCTTAGTTGAACAAAAGTTGACCGAACTCCTTCCGAACCTCACCTTCGGATGATCAAACAGAACCTGGACCGAACTTATTCCGAACTGTGTACGAACCTCGACCGAACTATATCCGAACGTGACCCGAACTCTCGCCGAATCAATCAAAGAACCGAACGCTGTCCGAACCTAGAGTTCGGAGCGGTTATTTTGAAGTTGTCCGAACCTCAAACAAACTTGAGCACTCTCGACACCATTTTCGTGACTTTCTTGATTTTGGATGAAGTTTTCGACAGGAAGTCAAGCAAACTCAATACACTGAATCTAGAAGCAGATTGTTTATGTAAATCACACTCGAGATGATTAAACAAACTCAAAAATGATACTTATTTTCGTAAAATGTGAGATTTTTTACTCAAAACTTCGAAAAACAAAGATTTCCGACCAGTAAAGCAAACCAAATGCTCTGATACCAATTGAAAATGCGTGAGCGTGGATAATCTACTTAGTCGTAATGAAATCAATCTAAAACGAGATGAACACGATGAGTAAATACAAAGGATTTGTATTCAACCACTGAGAACCACAAAGTACACTAGTAAGATGTAAGACTCAAATGTACAAGTCCCCTGATTACAACACAAGACAAAACTATATATACTAGAGCCAAACCCGATGGTCCGAACCTCAGGTTCGGACAAGTTCGGACCTGTCAGAACTTGGAGTTCGCCAAGGGATCGGACATTAGCTAACTAGCACATCCTTGTTTTGTATTCGATACTTCACATGATGATCAAGAACTAGGCACTAACAATCTTTTGTAGTCCAATATACTGTGATTTCAAGAAATAACTCTCTTGAAAGAGCAATTTTGATAATGTGTCTAGCTTTTTCTTCATTATTTGTATAATCCTTTTCTTCTAGAGAAAGATGTCGATGAATTATTACATCTCCTCGTGCATCAGTAGGCCATTTGAATTGCTTATCGATTATCTTCCAAAAATCTTTGAAATTTTTGTTGATGTAAATCTCAAAATCAACTTTTCATTCATGATAATCTTCCCATTTCGTCAGCGTAGGTATCATAGGACTAGCTTGTGATGCACTCATTTTCGAAAAATTTATGAATAATCAATTCAATATTCTTGAATCACTCTTTACCAAAACCGAAAACTAATACCCCAAAAACATCAACCTCAAAAACAGAAGGTACTGGTCGTTGGTGAGTAAACGTGTCGATCTCTCCGAGACGGTCGTTTTGGCTGGTATTAGCTCTTGTAACTCTTAACGGTTCTCAAGTTACGTCAGTTTTAGTGAAACAACCCAAAAAATTCCAAATTTGCCAAAACTGTGTCCAAACCCTGTCCAAACTGTGTTCAAACCCTATCCAAACTGTGTCCAAACCCCGTCCAAACTCTTTCCAAACTATATCCGAACTCTGTCCAAACTTTATCTGAACTCTGTCCAAACCTTGTCCGAACTCTGTCCAAACTCTATCCGAACTCTGTCCAAACCGTGTCCGAACTCTGTCTAAACCTTGTCCGAACTCTGTCCAAACCTTGTCCGAACTCTGTACAAACTCTATCCAAACTCTGTCTAAACCTGGAGTTCGGAGCAGTTATTTATCCGAACTGAAAACGCATGAGGCAAACCCAGATGAATGAAATCGTATTTTCTCTAAATTTGCGATTTTAGATGTTTTTGAATGAGATTTTCAGCAGTAAACAACAAAAATACAATAGGAACATTCTAAAATCAATTTTTAGCACAAAAAACTCTCGAATTTGATAAAACTTGAAGAAATCTTGCAAAAACCCACTTTCTCTCTCTAGAAAAACTCAAAAATCACTACAATTTGATTAGCAAATGGAACCAAAATGCTCTAATAGCACTTGAAAGTGTGTGAAAGTTGGATCGTTTGCTAATCATGTGATTATGAGATGTAGAAGAGATTAAAATGTAAATACAAATGAAATTTGTATTATTAAGATTGAGAGAAAATCCACATAGAAAACACACACAAAAGATGTAGATATGACAAGAAGTTTTTTAATTCCTGTTGGGCTATACTTTATGAGGCATGAACATTAGACTTGTAGGCTTATATTTGTTGGGCTTAATGTGTTTGCGATTGGGCTTCTTGGGCCGGTTACACTTACTTGGGTTTACGATCTTAGCTAGGGCTTTTGTATGGGTTGTATAAATACCCAAGTAGTTTATGATTAGAGCTAGCTTTGGTGATTACAATTTTCAGTTTCTCTCTTGTATTCACGATCGTAAACTCATATCTATAAAAGATTGATTGATTTTCACTCAATATTTGATTGTTTTGCTTTGTTTTCATCTGATATCAAGTCTATTTCATCATCTTCTAGTCGAATCAATCACAAACAAGGTTTTCGCACTTGTTTGGGATAAAGATATCGTGAACGATTATTGTTTCGGGACCAACAATTGGTATCGGAGCTAGGAATCATCTGATTCGAGGTTCCACGATATTAGATTCGAGTGTTTGGCTGGAAAAGTGGAAGATTGCTGCTGTTCTTGGTGTTTACGATCAAAGTTGCTGAAAATTCTGGGATGTTCTTCATCGGTTAGGTGTTTACGACTTCAAGCTGTGATTTTTGAAGGTTTACGATCGCGAAATTGGAGTTTACGACTTCAAGATTCTATTTTTAGGTGTTTACGACCTCGTTTGCAATTTATAGTAGTTCACGATTGAGTTTACGAGTTTGTTTACGATCCGGAGGGGTTTACGACAGAGATTACGATCGGAATCAGGTTCACGACCGAGTTTACGACCCGAAGGTGTTTGCGACTGAGTTTACGATCTGCAAGGCTATCAAAATTGTAAACTGTTGTTTACGATCGGAAACACATTTGGACTTCATTTTCTTAAGTTTTCCTAAGCTTTCGTCATGGATTTTGAACCTAGCATGTATCAAAAACTGGACTTTGAGATTGGATCAACTACCCGTCCTCCCAGACTCACATCTGCTGACAACTTCCTTGAATAGAAATACAGATTTCAAAATCATTTGAAAAGAGTTGACTTGAGACTTTGGAGATCGGTTATCAATGGGCCATTCATTCCTACTCACACTGAAGCGGAAAAAGTTGGAGTGGTGAAAACTGAAGCATAATACTCGGATGGTGATTGGGAAAAATGTAACAAGGACGAGAGAGCATATGCTATTATGACAATGGCATTGACTCCTGAGATTGCTCAAGGGTTTAAAAAATACAACTGCAAAGAAACTCTGGGATGCTCTGGTGGTGGCATATGAAGGAAATCCCGATATCAAGGCAAGCCGCAAACAGAAGCTGAAGCAGAAGTTCAATTTGTTTAATCACATTAAAGGAGAGTCCTTTGAAGCTCAAGCTCAAAGATTTGTGTCCTTAATTACTGAAATGTCAAGCTACAACGTTGAACCCAGATTGGAGGATAAAAATCTGAAACTCTTGAACAGTTTGCCTAGGTCCTGGAATACCAACATTTCAATAATTAAAGACAACAACAAGCTGGATGAGTTAACTGTTGATGAGCTAATTAACAAACTGAAGTCAAAGATGATTGATGATAAACAGAGAGAGCTGAATCATCTAAGTTCACTTAGCATGGCAGGAAAACTGAATCAGGCTCTCTTATCTGAAGAAGTGGGCTCAAAACAGGCTAGAAGTTCGTCTGCAAATGCTTCGATTTCAAACTCAAAGTCAACTCCATGCGTGGCTCGATCCCAAGCTAATTCTAGTGGAACGGTCAACCCTGATGAGGCAAATGCTACAAATGATCCCAACTCTGCTCTTGGAATGGGATTTATGAACAATTATCATGCCCTTATGGCTGGAACATTGGTACCTACTGAGATGTTGTCTGGTCAACTAAACCAAATAAATCCTGATGATGTGGAAATGCTTGATGTGACATCCGAGAATTCCAAGGTTAACTTCCGTTAGACGATCTCCATTAGTTACGTTATAAGTGTTAACTTAGTAACTAATGCTTAACTAGGCCGAATACGTCCACGACCTTTGGTTGATCACCGAACCCGTCCATATGTGTTATGTGTTTATTTATTTATTGTCATTATGTGCAATGTGATTTAAACGCATGATTTAGTATTGATAATAGAATGTAAATTGGCCCCTTTTGGTTGCCAGCGAAACTACCGGGCGAAACTGTAGATTCGCTCGGTAGCCGACTAAACTGTTTGATTTACAAGTGCTCAGAGCCAGTTTCGCTTGGCCAGCGAAACTGCCAGCGAAACTAGCCCCTGATATATATATTTTATAAAACCCTAGTTACTTCCCATTTGCATCAGTTCACACAAAACACACACCACTCTCCATCTGCTCTCTCGAGATTTCTGGCCATCCGAGAAAACCACCAAGAAACCATCATCTCATCTCATCCATTCGGACCCTAGATCGAATCGTGAGTCCCAAAACTATTCTTCATGCATTTTCTATGTGTTTTACTTTAAAGCATGCTTAGATCTTCATAGAATCAATTGATCTTCTGATATGATGCTTAGGAATGCTAGATCTGTTATAAAGTCTGCAACTTTACGTGTAAAATCATACCATAATGAAGATTTATGCTAATTAGGTCATTTTAGGTTTAAAATGTGTTTTTGGTGATTTGATGATGAAAATCCATGTTTAAAGTGTTAAAACTTACTGTTTAATGTTGGAAAATGATTATGCATGCTAAATATTGAATCACATAAAACTATACAGCGAAACTGTGTGTTCTCTGGGCGAAACTATACAGCGAAACTTTTGAAAATGCATCCAGCGATACTATGTAGCGAAACTATAGTGTCGCCCGCGAAACTAAGTAGACCTACTCGAACGAAACTACCGAGCGAACCAACCTGAACGAAAGTTCAAACCAGTTTCGAGCGAAGCTAGGCTAGCGAAACTGTGTCATCAGTTTCGAGCGAAACTAGCTAGCGAAACTGTGTCATCGGGTATTACCCAGCGAAAATGCTGCCCGTGCACACAGCGAAACTGTGTAGCGAAACTAGGTAGCGAAACTATAGCGAAACTATGTAGCGAAA
>JBCNJP010010417.1:0-22389 GCA_039602395.1 Deinandra increscens subsp. villosa
ACAACTTAAAAACAATGCTGACAAAACTTACGAGTGCTGAGCATAGGTTAAAGGCTTTAAACCAAATTATATCACATGATTTCTAAGGAATGTTTTGTTTAAATAAAAAGTCCTCATAATTAATTGTGCCATTAATTCGTGGAAGCGAGGGGATGTTGGGTAGATCTACTGGAGTTTGACAAACTCTGCTCCGGGGCACTGGAGGTGCACGGGGAACAATATCAGCCTATTTGACACTGTGATCCCAAGAGGAGGACACGGGGGAGGCAAGAAGAGCAGTGACGAAAGTCCGCAAATAAAAATAAATGACGGTGGAACACCGCAAAAATAAATAGTCAGCTTGGTACAATCTTCCTTAGTGCATGAAACGACGGATTAGCTACCCGCGATATCGGTTGAGTTCTTTAATTCTTACAAGACTAAGCGCATATTAAACAATCGGTAATTGACGTTTAAAAGCATCGTCTTTCATAAAACAAATATTACGTATGTATATGTTGACAAAGAAAATGATTATGAGACCGGGCCAATGCATGATAAGCCCACCGTGAACTCACCAGCCTTTTGGTTGACACTTGCGTGGTTTTGACTTTTGCAGATCGCTGAGGAGTATCCGGAGCAGGTTGACATGGCTCAAGAAAATGTTTACTTTTATTTGAACTAACTTGGGAATTTATATAACAATTTATGTTTTGTAATTAAAGCACGCGGTTAGTGCTAAGATATTTATGTTTACATTCCGCTGCGTAACTTTTGAAACTGTTTTATTTATGAACATTTGGACTTTACTCTGATTCGTTTAGTATTTGTAACTAATGGTTGTGGTCCTGGTCTAGTCGCGCCCCTTAACGGTATAAACTCCGTTAGTGGTTAATTGGGGGTGTGACACCTTATTAGGCCATCATTGGTCCTAAACACAACTTATTGGTTATGTACAGACCTTAGTGGGACTCATTAGTCCCAACTAAACACACATTATTGTGCCATCAGTGGTCCTAAACACAACTTATTGGTTATATACACACCTTACTAGTACTTATTGGTCCTAACCGACCCACATTGCCCTACTAAACACCCCTTATTGCGCCATCATTGGTCCTAAACATAACTTATTGGTTATATACACCCCTTAGTGGGACTCATTAGTCCCAACTAAACACACCATATTGGGCCATAATTGGTCGTAAACACAATTTATTGGTTATATAAACACCTTATTAGGATTCATTGGTGCCAACTAACCTTCATTGTCCCTAAACCCACTTTATTGTGCCATCATTGGTCCTAAACACAACGTATTGGTCATATACACACATTAGTGGGACTCATTGGTCCCAACTAAACACACCTTTTTGGGCCATATTTGGTCGTAAACATAACTTATTGGTTATATACACACTTTATTGGGACTCATTGGTCCCAACGGACCCTCATTGCCCTTAAACACACATTATTGGGCCATCATTGGACCTAAACACAACTTATTGGTTATATAAGACACACCTTACTAGGACTTATTGGTCCCAACCGACCCTCATTGCCCTACTAAACACTCCTTATAGGGGCATCATTGGTCCTAAACACAACTTATTGGTAATATACACACCTTAGTGGGACTCATTAGTCTCAACTAAACACACATTATTGGGCCATCATTGGTCCTAAACACAACTTATTGGTTATATACACACCTTACTAGGACTTATTGGTCTTAACCGACCCTCATTGCCCTACTAAACACACCTTATTGGGCCATCATTGGTCCTAAACACAGCTTATTGGTTATATAAGACACCTTAGTGGGACTCATTAGTCCCAACTAAACACACCATATTGGGCCATAATTGGCTTAAACACAACTTATTGGTTATATAAACACCTTAGTAGGACTCATTGGTGCCAACTAACCCTCATTGTCCCTAAACCCACTTTATTGTGCCATCATTGGTCCTAAACACAACGTATTGGTCATATACACACATTAGTGGGACTCATTGGTCCCAACTAAACACACCTTTTTGGGCCATCATTGGTCGTAAACACAACTTATTGGTTATATACACACTTTATTGGGACTCATTGGTCCCAACGGACCCTCATTGCCCTTTTACACACATTATTGGGCCATCATTAGACCTAAACACAACTTATTGGTTATATAAGACACACCTTACTAGGACTTATTGGTCCCAACTGACCCTCATTGCCCTACTAAACACTCCTTATAGGGGCATCATTCGTCCTAAACACAACTTATTGGTTATATACACACCTTAGTGGGACTCATTAGTCTCAACTAAACACGCATTATTGGGCCATCATTGGTCCTAAACACAACTTATTGGTTATATACACACCTTACTAGGACTTATTGGTCTTAACCGACCCTCATTGCCCTACTAAACACACCTTATTGGGCCATCATTGGTCATAAACACACCTTATTGGTTATATAAGACACCTTAGTGGGACTCATTAGTCCCAACTAAACACACCATATTGGGCCATAATTGGCTTAAACATAACTTATCGGTTATATAAACACCTTAGTAGGACTCATTGGTGCCAACTAACCCTCATTGTCCCTAAACCCACTTTATTGTGCCATCATTGGTCCTAAACACAACGTATTGGTCATGTACACACATTAGTGGGACTCATTGGTCCTAACTAAACACACCTTTTTGGGCCATCATTGGTCGTAAACACAACTTATTGGTTATATACACACTTTATTGGGACTCATTGGTCCCAACGGACCCTCATTGCCCTTAAACACACATTATTAGGCCATCATTGGTCCTAAACACAACTTATTGGTTATATAAGACACACCTTACTAGGAATTATTGGTCACAACTGACCCTCATTGCCCTTAAACACACATTATTGGGCCATCATTGGTCCTAAACACAACTTAGTGGTTATATAAGACACACCTTACTAGGACTTATTGGTCCCAACCGATCCTCATTGCCCTACTAAACACCCCTTATAGGGCCATCATTGGTCCTAAACACAACTTATTGGTTATATACACACCTTACTGGGACTCATTAGTCCCAACTAAACACACATTATTGGGCCATCGTTGGTCCTAAACACAACTTATTGGTTATATACACACCTTACTAGGACTTATTGGTCCTAACCGACCCTCATTGCCCTACTAAACACACCTTATTGGGCCATCATTGGTCCTAAACACAACTTATTGGTTATATACACAACTTAGTGGGACTCATTAATCCCAACTAAACACACATTATTGGGCCATCATTGGTCCTAAATACAACTTATTGGTTATATACACACCTTACTAGTACTTATTGGTCCTAACCGACCCTCATTGCCCTACTAAACACACCTTATTGCGCCATCATTGGTCCTAATCATAACTTATTGGTTATATACACACCTTAGTGGGACTCATTAGTCCCAACTAAACACACCATATTGGGCCATAATTGGTCGTAAACACAACTTATTGGTTATATAAACACCTTATTAGGACTCATTTGTGCCAACTAACCCTCATTGTCCCTAAACCCACTTTATTGTGCCATCATTGGTCCTAAACACAACGTATTGGTTATATGCACACATTAGTGGGACTCATTGGTCCCAACTAAACAAACCTTATTGGGCCATAATTGGTCGTAAACACAACTTATTGGTTATATACACACTTTATTCGGACTCATTGGTCCCAACGGACCCTCATTTCCCTTAAACACACATTATTGGGCCATCATTGGTCCTAAACACAACTTATTGGTTATATAAGACACATCTTACTAGGACTTATTGGTCCCAACCGACCCTCATTGCCCTATTAAACACACCTTATTAGGCCATCATTGGTCCTAAACACAACTTATTAGTTATATACAGACCTTAGTGGGACTCATTAGTCCCAACTAAACACACATTATTGGGCCATCATTGTTCCCAACTAAACACACCTTATTGCGCCATCAATGGTCCTAAACATAACTTATTGGTTATATACACACCTTAGTGGGACTCATTAGTCCCAACTAAACACACCATATTGGGCCATAATTGGTCGTAAACACAACTTATTGGTTATATAAACACCTTATTAGGACTTATTGGTGCCAACTAACCCTCATTATCCCTAAACCCACTTTATTGTGCCATCATTGGTCCTAAACACAAAGTATTGGTTATATGCACACATTAGTGGGACTCATTGGTCCCAACTAAACACACCTTATTGGGCCATAATTGGTCGTAAACACAACTTATTGGTTATATACACACTTTATTGGGACTCATTGGTCCCAATGGACCCTCATTGCCCTTAAACACACATTATTGGGCCATCATTGGACCTAAACACAACTTATTGGTTATACAAGACACACCTTACTAGGACTTATTGGTCCCAACCGACCCTCAATGCCCTACTAAACACTCCTTATAGGGCCATCATTGGTCCTAAACACAACTTATTGGTTATATACACACCTTAGTGGGACTCATTAGTCCCAACTAAACACACATTATTGGGCCATCATTGGTCCTAAACACAACTTATTGGTTATATACACACCTTACTAGGACTTATTGGTCTTAACCGACCCTCATTGCCCTACTAAACACACCTTATTGGGCCATCATTGGTCCTAAACACAACTTATTGGTTATATAAGACACCTTAGTGGGACTCATTAGTCCCAACTAAACACACCATATTGGGCCATAATTGGCTTAAACACAACTTATTGGTTATATAAACACCTTATTAGGACTCATTGGTGCCAACTAACCCTCATTGTCCCTAAACCCACTTTATTGTGCCATCATTGGTCCTAAACACAACGTATTGGTCATATACACACATTAGAGGGACTCATTGGTCCCAACTAAACACACCTTTTTGGGCCATAATTGGTCGTAAACACAACTTATTGTTTATATACACACTGACTCATTGGTCCCAACGGACCCTCATTGCCCTTAAACACACATTATTGGGCCATCATTGGTCCTAAACACAACTTATTGGTTATATAAGACACACCTTACTAGGACTTATTGGTCCCAACGGACCCTCATTGCCCTACTAAACACTCCTTATAGGGCCATCATTGGTCCTAAACACAACTTATTGGTTATATACAAACCTTAGTGGGACTCATTAGTCCCAGCTAAACACACATTATTGGGCCATCGTTGGTCCTAAACACAACATATTGGTTATATAAACACCTTATTAGGACTCATTGGTGCCAACTAACTCTCATTGTCCCTAAACCCACTTTATTGTGCCATCATTGGTCCTAAACACAACGTATTGGTTATATACACACATTAGTGGGACTCATTGGTCCCAACTAAACACACCTTATTAGGCCATAATTGGTCGTAAACACAACTTATTGGTTATATACACACTTTATTCGGACTCATTGGTCCCAACGGACCCTCATTGCCCTTAAACACACATTATTGGGCCATCATTGGTCCTAAACACAACTTATTGGTTATATAAGACACACCTTACTAGGACTTATTGGTCCCAACCGACCCTCATTGCCCTATTAAACACACCTTATTAGGCCATCATTGCTCCTAAACACAACTTATTGGTTATATACACACCTTAGTGGGACTCGTTAGTCCCAACTAAACACACCTTATTGCGCCATCATTAGTCCCAACTAAACACACCTTATTGCGCCATCATTGGTCCTAAACATAACTTATTGGTTATAAACACACCTTAGTGGAACTCATTAGTCCCAACTAAACACACCATATTGGGCCATAATTGGTCGTAAACACAACTTATTGGTTATATAAACACCTTATTAGGACTCATTGGTGCCAACTAACCCTCATTATCCCTAAACCCACTTTATTGTGCCATCATTGGTCCTAAACACAACGTATTGGTTATATGCACACATTAGTGGAACTCATTGGTCCCAACTAAACACACCTTATTGGGCCATAATTGGTCGTAAACACAACTTATTGGTTATATACACACTTTATTCGGAATCATTGGTCCCAACGAACCCTCATTGCCCTTAAACACACATTATTGGGCCATCATTGGTCCTAAACACAACTTATTGATTATATAAGACACACCTTACTAGGACTTATTGGTCCCAACCGACCCTCATTGCCCTACTAAACACTCCTTATAGGGCCATCATTGGTCCTAAACACAACTTATTGGTTATATACACACCTTACTGGGACTCATTAGTCCCAACTAAACACACATTATTGGGCCATCGTTGGTCCTAAACACAACTTATTGGTTATATACACACCTTACTAGGACTTATTGGTCCTAACCGACCCTCATTGCCCTACTAAACACACCTTATTGGGCCATCATTGGTCCTAAACATAACTTATTTGTTATATACACACCTTAGTGGGACTCATTAGTCCCAACTAAACACACCATATTGGGCCATAATTGGTCATAAACACAACTTATTGGTTATATAAACACCTTATTAGGACTCATTGGTGCCAACTAACCCTCATTGTCCCTAAACCCACTTTATTGTGCCATCATTGGTCCTAAACACAACGTATTGGTCATATACACACATTAGTGGGACTCATTGGTCCCAAATAAACACACCTTTTTGGGCCATCATTGGTCCTAAACACAACTTATTGGTTATATACACACTTTATTGGGACTCATTGGACCCAACGGACCCTCATTGCCCTTAAACACACATTATTGGGCCATCATTGGTCCTAAACACAACTTATTGGTTATATAAGACACACCTTACTAGGACTTATTGGTCCTAACCGACCCTCATTGCCCTACTAAACACTCCTTATAGGGCCATCATTGGTCCTAAACACAACTTATTGGTTATATACAAATCTTAGTAGGACTCATTAGTCCCAACTAAACACACATTATTGGGCCATCGTTGGTCCTAAACACAACATATTGGTTATATAAACACCTTATTTGGACTCATTGGTGCCAACTAACCCTCATTGTCCCTAAACCCACTTTATTGTGCCATCATTGGTCCTAAACACAACGTATTGGTTATATACACACATTAGTGGGACTCATTGGTCCCAACTAAACAAACCTTATTGGGCCATAATTGGTCGTAAACACAACTTATTGGTTATATACACACTTTATTCAGACTCATTGGTCCCAACGGACCCTCATTTCCCTTAAACACACATTATTGGGCCATCATTGGTCCTAAACACAACTTATTGGTTATATAAGACACATCTTACTAGGACTTATTGGTCCCAACCGACCCTCATTGCCCTATTAAACACACCTTATTAGGCCATCATTGGTCCTAAACACAACTTATTAGTTATATACAGACCTTAGTGGGACTCATTAGTCCCAACTAAACACACATTATTGGGCCATCATTGGTCCCAACTAAACACACCTTATTGCGCCATCATTGGTCCTAAACATAACTTATTGGTTATATACACACCTTAGTGGGACTCATTAGTCCCAACTAAACACACCATATTGGGCCATAATTGGTCGTAAACACAACTTATTGGTTATATAAACACCTTATTAGGACTCATTGGTGCCAACTAACCCTGATTATCCCTAAACCCACTTTATTGTGCCATCATTGGTCCTAAACACAACGCATTGGTTATATGCACACATTAGTGGGACTCATTGGTCCCAACTAAACACACCTTATTGGGCCATAATTGGTCGTAAACACAACTTATTGGTTATATACACACTTTATTGGGACTCATTGGTCCCAATGGACCCTCATTGCCCTTAAACACACATTATTGGGCCATCATTGGACCTAAACACAACTTATTGGTTATACAAGACACACCTTTCTAGGACTTATTGGTCCCAACCGACCCTCATTGCCCTACTAAACACTCCTTATAGGGCCATCATTGGTCCTAAACACAACTTATTGGTTATATACACACCTTAGTGGGACTCATTAGTCCCAACTAAACACACGTTATTGGGCCATCATTGGTCCTAAACACAACTTATTGGTTATATACACACCTTACTAGGACTTATTGGTCTTAACCGACCCTCATTGCCCTACTAAACACTCCTTATAGGGTCATCATTGGTCCTAAACACAACTTATTGGTTATATAGAAACCTTAGTGGGACTCATTAGTCCCAACTAAACACACATTATTGGGCCATCGTTGGTCCTAAACACAACATATTGGTTATATAAACACCTTATTTGGACTCATTGGTGCCAACTAACCCTCATTGTCCCTAAACCCACTTTATTGTGCCATCATTGGTCCTAAACACAACGTATTGGTTATATACACACATTAGTGGGACTCATTGGTCCCAACTAAACAAACCTTATTGGGCCATAATTGGTCGTAAACACAACTTATTGGTTATATACACACTTTATTCGGACTCATTGGTCCCAACGGACCCTCATTTCCCTTAAACACACATTATTGGGCCATCATTGGTCCTAAACACAACTTATTGGTTATATAAGACACATCTTACTAGGACTTATTGGTCCCAACCGACCCTCATTGCCCTATTAAACACACCTTATTAGGCCATCATTGGTCCGAAACACAACTTATTAGTTATATACAGACCTTAGTGGGACTCATTAGTCCCAACTAAACACACATTATTGGGCCATCATTGGTCCCAACTAAACACACCTTATTGCGCCATCATTGGTCCTAAACATAACTTATTGGTTATATACACACCTTAGTGGGACTCATTAGTCCCAACTAAACACACCATATTGGGCCATAATTGGTCGTAAACACAACTTATTGGTTATATAAACACCTTATTAGGACTCATTGGTGCCAACTAACCCTCATTATCCCTAAACCCACTTTATTGTGCCATCATTGGTCCTAAACACAACGCATTGGTTATATGCACACATTAGTGGGACTCATTGGTCCCAACTAAACACACCTTATTGGGCCATAATTGGTCGTAAACACAACTTATTGGTTATATACACACTTTATTGGGACTCATTGGTCCCAATGGACCCTCATTGCCCTTAAACACACATTATTGGGCCATCATTGGACCTAAACACAACTTATTGGTTATACAAGACACACCTTACTAGGACTTATTGGTCCCAACCGACCCTCATTGCCCTACTAAACACTCCTTATAGGGCCATCATTGGTCCTAAACACAACTTATTGGTTATATACACACCTTAGTGGGACTCATTAGTCCCAACTAAACACACATTATTGGGCCATCATTGGTCCTAAACACAACTTATTGGTTATATACACACCTTACTAGGACTTATTGGTCTTAACCGACCCTCATTGCCCTACTAAACACACCTTATTGGGCCATCATTGGTCCTAAACACAACGTATTGGTTATATAAGACACCTTAGTGGGACTCATTAGTCCCAACTAAACACACCATATTGGGCCATAATTGGCTTAAACACAACTTATTGGTTATATAAACACCTTATTAGGACTCATTGGTGCCAACTAACCCTCATTGTCCCTAAACCCACTTTATTGTGCCATCATTGGTCCTAAACACAGCGTATTGGTCATATACACACATTAGAGGGACTCATTGGTCCCAACTATACACACCTTTTTGGGCCATAATTGGTCGTAAACACAACTTATTGTTTATATACACACTGACTAATTGGTCCCAACGGACCCTCATTGCCCTTAAACACACATTATTGGGCCATCATTGGTCCTAAACACAACTTATTGGTTATATAAGACACACCTTACTAGGACTTATTGGTCCCAACGGACCCTCATTGCCCTACTAAACACTCCTTATAGGGCCATCATTGGTCCTAAACACAACTTATTGGTTATATACAAACCTTAGTGGGACTCATTAGTCCTAACTAAATACTCATTATTGGGCCATCGTTGGTCCTAAACACAACTTATTGGTTATTTAAACACCTTATTAGGACTCATTGGTGCCAACTAACCCTCATTGTCCCTAAACCCACTTTATTGTGCCATTATTGGTCCTAAACACAACGTATTGGTTATATACACACATTAGTGGGACTCATTGGTCCCAACTAAACACACCTTATTAGGCCATAATTGGTCGTAAACACAACTTATTGGTTATATACACACTTTATTCGGACTCATTGGTCCCAACGGACACTCATTGCCCTTAAACACACATTATTGGGCCATCATTGGTCCTAAACACAACTTATTGGTTATATAAGACACACCTTACTAGGACTTATTGGTCCCAACCGACCCTCATTGCCCTATTAAACACACCTTATTAGGCCATCATTGGTCCTAAACACAACTTATTGGTTATATACACACCTTAGTGGGACTCGTTAGTCCCAACTAAACACACCTTATTGCGCCATCATTAGTCCCAACTAAACATACCTTATTTCGCCATCATTGGTCCTAAACATAACTTATTGGTTATATACACACCTTAGTGGAACTCATTAGTCCCAACTAAACACACCATATTGGGCCATAATTGGTCGTAAACACAACTTATTGGTTATATAAACACCTTATTAGGACTCATTGGTGCCAACTAACCCTCATTATCCCTAAACCCACTTTATTGTGCCATCATTGGTCCTAAACACAACGTATTGGTTATATGCACACATTAGTAGGACTCATTGGTCCCAACTAAACACACCTTATTGGGCCATAATTGGTCGTAAACACAACTTATTGGTTATATACACACTTTACTAGGACTTATTGGTCCTAACCGACCCTCATTGCCCTTAAACACACATTATTGGGCCATCATTGGTCCTAAACACAATTTATTGATTATATAAGACACACCTTACTAGGACTTATTGGTCCCAACCGATCCTCATTGCCCTACTAAACACCCCTTATAGGGCCATCATTGGTCCTAAACACAACTTATTGGTTATATACACACCTTACTGGGACTCATTAGTCCCAACTAAACACACATTATTGGGCCATCGTTGGTCCTAAACACAACTTATTGGTTATATACACACCTTACTAGGACTTATTGGTCCTAACCGACCCTCATTGCCCTACTAAACACACCTTATTTGGCCATCATTGGTCCTAAACATAACTTATTTGTTATATACACACCTTAGTGGGACTCATTAGTCCCAACTAAACACACCATATTTGGCCATAATTGGTCATAAACACAACTTATTGGTTATATAAACACCTTATTAGGGCTCATTGGTGCCAACTAACCCTCATTGTCCCTAAACCCACTTTATTGTGCCATCATTGGTCCTAAACACAACGTATTGGTCATATACACACATTAGTGGGACTCATTGGTCCCAAATAAACACACCTTTTTGGGCCATCATTGGTCCTAAACACAACTTATTGGTTATATACACACTTTATTGGGACTCATTGGTCCCAACGGACCCTCATTGCCCTTAAACACACATTATTGGGCCATCATTGGTCCTAAACACAACTTATTGGTTATATAAGACACACCTTACTAGGACTTATTGGTCCTAACCGACCCTCATTGCCCTACTAAACACTCCTTATAGGGCCATCATTGGTCCTAAACACAACTTATTGGTTATATACAAATCTTAGTAGGACTCATTAGTCCCAACTAAACACACATTATTGGGCCATCGTTGGTCCTAAACACAACATATTGGTTATATAAACACCTTATTAGGACTCATTGGTGCCAACTAACCCTCATTATCCCTAAACCCACTTTATTGTGCCATCATTGGTCCTAAACACAACGTATTGGTTATATGCACACATTAGTAGGACTCATTGGTCCCAACTAAACACACCTTATTGGGCCATAATTGGTCGTAAACACAACTTATTGGTTATATACACACTTTACTAGGACTTATTGGTCCTAACCGACCCTCATTGCCCTTAAACACACATTATTGGGCCATCATTGGTCCTAAACACAACTTATTGATTATATAAGACACACCTTACTAGGACTTATTGGTCCCAACCGATCCTCATTGCCCTACTAAACACCCCTTATAGGGCCATCATTGGTCCTAAACACAACTTATTGGTTATATACACACCTTACTGGGACTCATTAGTCCCAACTAAACACACATTATTGGGCCATCGTTGGTCCTAAACACAACTTATTGGTTATATACACACCTTACTAGGACTTATTGGTCCTAACCGACCCTCATTGCCCTACTAAACACACCTTATTGGGCCATCATTGGTCCTAAACATAACTTATTTGTTATATACACACCTTAGTGGGACTCATTAGTCCCAACTAAACACACCATATTGGGCCATAATTGGTCATAAACACAACTTATTGGTTATATAAACACCTTATTAGGACTCATTGGTGCCAACTAACCCTCATTGTCCCTAAACCCACTTTATTGTGCTATCATTGGTCCTAAACACAACGTATTGGTCATATACACACATTAGTGGGACTCATTGGTCCCAAATAAACACACCTTTTTGGGCCATCATTGGTCCTAAACACAACTTATTGGTTATATACACACTTTATTGGGACTCATTGGTCCCAACGGACCCTCATTGCCCTTAAACACACATTATTGGGCCATCATTGGTCCTAAACACAACTTATTGGTTATATAAGACACACCTTACTAGGACTTATTGGTCCTAACCGACCCTCATTGCCCTACTAAACACTCCTTATAGGGCCATCATTGGTCCTAAACACAACTTATTTGTTATATACAAACCTTAGTGGGACTCATTAGTCCCAACTAAACACACATTATTGGGCCATCGTTGGTCCTAAACACAACTTATTGGTTATATAAACACCTTATTAGGACTCATTGGTGCCAACTAACCCTCATTGTCCCTAAACCCACTTTATTGTGCCATCATTGGTCCTAAACACAACGTATTGGTTATATACACACATTAGTGGGACTCATTGGTCCCAACTAAACACACCTTATTAGGCCATAATTGGTCGTAAACACAACTTATTGGTTATATACACACTTTATTGAGACTCATTGGTCCCAACTGACCCTCATTGCCCTTAAACACACATTATTGGGCCATCATTGGTCCTAAAAACAACTTATTGGTTATATAAGACACACCTTACTAGGACTTATTGGTCCAAACCGACCCTCATTGCCCTATTAAACACACCTTATTGGGCCATCATTGGTCCTAAACACAACTTATTGCTTATATACACACCTTAGTGGGACTCATTAGTTCCAACTAAACACACCTTATTGCGCCATCATTGGTCCTAAACTTAACTTATTGGTTATATACACACCTTAGTGGGACTCATTAGTCCCAACTAAACACACCATATTGGGCCATAATTGGTCGTAAACACAACTTATTGGTTATATAAACACCTTATTAGGACTCATTGGTGCCAACTAACCCTCATTATCCCTAAACCCACTTTATTGTGCCATCATTGGTCCTAAACACAACGTATTGGTTATATGCACACATTAGTGGGACTCATTGGTCCCAACTAAACACACCTTATTGGGCCATAATTGGTCGTAAACACAACCTATTGGTTATATACACACTTTATTCGGACTCATTGGTCCCAACGAACCCTCATTGCCCTTAAACACACATTATTGGGCCATCATTGGTCCTAAACACAACTTATTGATTATACAAGACACACCTTACTAGGACTTATTGGTCCCAACCGACCCTCATTGCCCTACTAAACACTCCTTATAGGGCCATCATTGGTCCTAAACACAACTTATTGGTTATATACAAACCTTAGTGGGACTCATTAGTCCCAACTAAACACACATTATTGGGCCATCGTTGGTCCAAAACACAACTTATTGGTTATATAAACACCTTATTAGGACTCATTGGTGCCAACTAACCCTCATTGTCCCTAAACCCACTTTATTGTGCCATCATTGGTCCTAAACACAACGTATTGGTTATATACACACATTAGTAGGACTCATTGGTCCCAACTAAACACACCTTATTAGGCCATAATTGGTCGTAAACACAACTTATTGGTTACATACACACTTTATTGGGACTCATTGGTCCCAACTGACCCTCATTACCCTTAAACACACATTATTGGGCCATCATTGGTCCTAAACACAACTTATTGGTTATATAAGACACACCTTACTATGACTTATTGGTCCCAACCGACCCTCATTGCCATACTAAACACTCCTTATAGGGCCATAATTGGTCCTAAACACAACTTATTGGTTATATACACACCTTAGTGGGACTCATTAGTCCCAACTAAACACACATTATTGGGCCATAATTGGTCCTAAACACAACTTATTGGTTATATACATACCTTGCTAGGACTTATTGGTCCTAACCGACCCTCATTGCCCTACTAAACACACCTTATTAGGCCATCATTGGTCCTAAACATAACTTATTGGTTATATACACACCTTAGTGGGACTCATTAGTCCCAACTAAACACACCATATTGGGCCATAATTGGTCGTAAACACAACTTATTGGTTATATAAACACCTTATTAGGACTCATTGGTGCCAACTAACCCTCATTTTCCCTAAACCCACTTTATTGTGCCATCATTGGTCCTAAACACAACGTATTGGTCATATACACACATTAGTGGGACTCATTGGTCCCAAATAAACACACCTTTTTGGGCCATCATTGGTCCTAAACACAACTTATTGGTTATATACACACTTTATTGGGACTCATTGGTCCCAACGGACCCTCATTGCCCTTAAACACACATTATTGGGCCATCATTGGTCCTAAACACAACTTATTGGTTATATAAGACACACCTTACTAGGATTTATTGGTCCCAACCGACCCTCATTGCCTTACTAAACACTCCTTATAGGGCCATCATTGGTCCTAAACACAACTTATTGGTTACATACAAACCTTAGTGGGACTCATTAGTCCCAACTAAACACACATTATTGGGCCATCGTTGGTCCTAAACACAACTTATTGGTTATATAAACACCTTATTAGGACTCATTGGTGCCAACTAACCCTCATTGTCCCTAAACCCACTTTATTGTGCCATCATTGGTACTAAACACAACGTATTGGTTATATACACACATTAGTGGGACTCATTGGTCCCAACTAAACACACCTTATTAGGCCATAATTGGTCGTAAACACAACTTATTGGTTATATACACACTTTATTGGGACTCATTGGTCCCAACTGACCCTCATTGCCCTTAAACACACATTATTGGGCCATCATTGGTCCTAAACACAACGTATTGGTTATATAAGACACACCTTACTAGGACTTATTGGTCCCAACCGACCCTCATTGCCCTACTAAACACTCCTTATAGGGCCATAATTGGTCCTAAACACAACTTATTGGTTATATACACACCTTAGTGGGACTCATTAGTCCCAACTAAACACACATTATTGGGCCATAATTGGTCCTAAACACAACTTATTGGTTATATACATACATTGCTAGGACTTATTGGTCCTAACCGACCCTCATTGCCCTACTAAACACCATATTGGGCCATCATTGGTCCTAAACATAACTTATTGGTTATATACACACCTTAGTGGGACTCATTAGTCCCAACTAAACACACCATATTGGGCCATAATTGGTCGTAAACACAACTTATTGGTTATATAAACACCTTATTAGGACTCATTGGTGCCAACTAACCCTCATTGTCCCTAAACCCACTTTATTGTGCCATCATTGGTCCTAAACACAACGTATTGGTCATATACACACATTAGTGGGACTCATTGTTCCCAAATAAACACACCTTTTTGGGCCATCATTGGTCCTAAACACAACTTATTGGTTATATACACACTTTATTGGGACTCATTGGTCCCAACGGACCCTCATTGCCCTTAAACACACATTATTGGGCCATCATTGGTCCTAAACACAACTTATTGGTTATATAAGACACACCTTACTAGGACTTATTGGTCCCAACCGACCCTCATTGCCCTACTAAACACTCCTTATAGGGCCATCATTGGTCCTAAACACAACTTATTGGTTATATACAAACCTTAGTGGGACTCATTAGTCCCAACTAAACACACATTATTGGGCCATCGTTGGTCCAAAACACAACTTATTGGTTATATAAACACCTTATTAGGACTCATTGGTGCCAACTAACCCTCATTGTCCCTAAACCCACTTTATTGTGCCATCATTGGTCCTAAACACAACGTATTGGTTATATACACACATTAGTAGGACTCATTGGTCCCAACTAAACACACCTTATTAGGCCATAATTGGTCGTAAACACAACTTATTGGTTACATACACACTTTATTGGGACTCATTGGTCCCAACTGACCCTCATTACCCTTAAACACACATTATTGGGCCATCATTGGTCCTAAACACAACTTATTGGTTATATAAGACACACCTTACTATGACTTATTGGTCCCAACCGACCCTCATTGCCATACTAAACACTCCTTATAGGGCCATAATTGGTCCTAAACACAACTTATTGGTTATATACACACCTTAGTGGGACTCATTAGTCCCAACTAAACACACATTATTGGGCCATAATTGGTCCTAAACACAACTTATTGGTTATATACATACCTTGCTAGGACTTAGTGGTCCTAACCGACCCTCATTGCCCTACTAAACACACCTTATTAGGCCATCATTGGTCCTAAACATAACTTATTGGTTATATACACACCTTAGTGGGACTCATTAGTCCCAACTAAACACACCATATTGGGCCATAATTGGTCGTAAACACAACTTATTGGTTATATAAACACCTTATTAGGACTCATTGGTGCCAACTAACCCTCATTTTCCCTAAACCCACTTTATTGTGCCATCATTGGTCCTAAACACAACGTATTGGTCATATACACACATTAGTGGGACTCATTGTTCCCAAATAAACACACCTTTTTGGGCCATCATTGGTCCTAAACACAACTTATTGGTTATATACACACTTTATTGGGACTCATTGGTCCCAACGGACCCTCATTGCCCTTAAACACACATTATTGGGCCATCATTGGTCCTAAACACAACTTATTGGTTATATAAGACACACCTTACTAGGACTTATTGGTCCCAACCGACCCTCATTGCCCTACTAAACACTCCTTATAGGGCCATCATTGGTCCTAAACACAACTTATTGGTTACATACAAACCTTAGTGGGACTCATTAGTCCCAACTAAACACACATTATTGGGCCATCGTTGGTCCTAAACACAACTTATTGGTTATATAAACACCTTATTAGGACTCATTGGTGCCAACTAACCCTCATTGTCCCTAAACCCACTTTATTGTGCCATCATTGGTCCTAAACACAACGTATTGGTTATATACACACATTAGTAGGACTCATTGGTCCCAACTAAACACACCTTATTAGGCCATAATTGGTCGTAAACATAACTTATTGGTTACATACACACTTTATTGGGACTCATTGGTCCCAACTGACCCTCATTACCCTTAAACACACATTATTGGGCCATCATTGGTCCTAAACACAACTTATTGGTTATATAAGACACACCTTACTATGACTTATTGGTCCCAACCGACCCTCATTGCCATACTAAACACTCCTTATAGGGCCATAATTGGTCCTAAACACAACTTATTGGTTATATACACACCTTAGTGGGACTCATTAGTCCCAACTAAACACACATTATTGGGCCATAATTGGTCCTAAACACAACTTATTGGTTATATACATACCTTGCTAGGACTTATTGGTCCTAACCGACCCTCATTGCCCTACTAAACACACCTTATTAGGCCATCATTGGTCCTAAACATAACTTATTGGTTATATACACACCTTAGTGGGACTCATTAGTCCCAACTAAACACACCATATTGGGCCATAATTGGTCGTAAACACAACTTATTGGTTATATAAACACCTTATTAGGACTCATTGGTGCCAACTAACCCTCATTGTCCCTAAACCCACTTTATTGTGCCATCATTGGTCCTAAACACAACGTATTGGTCATATACACACATTAGTGGGACTCATTGGTCCCAAATAAACACACCTTTTTGGGCCATCATTGGTCCTAAACACAACTTATTGGTTATATACACACTTTATTGGGACTCATTGGTCCCAACTGACCCTCATTGCCCTTAAACACACATTATTGGGCCATCATTGGTCCTAAACACAACGTATTGGTTATATAAGACACACCTTACTAGGACTTATTGGTCCCAACCGACCCTCATTGCCCTACTAAACACTCCTTATAGGGCCATAATTGGTCCTAAACACAACTTATTGGTTATATACACACCTTAGTGGGACTCATTAGTCCCAACTAAACACACATTATTGGGCCATAATTGGTCCTAAACACAACTTATTGGTTATATACATACATTGCTAGGACTTATTGGTCCTAACCGACCCTCATTGCCCTACTAAACACCATATTGGGCCATCATTGGTCCTAAACATAACTTATTGGTTATATACACACCTTAGTGGGACTCATTAGTCCCAACTAAACACACCATATTGGGCCATAATTGGTCGTAAACACAACTTATTGGTTATATAAACACCTTATTAGGACTCATTGGTGCCAACTAACCCTCATTGTCCCTAAACCCACTTTATTGTGCCATCATTGGTCCTAAACACAACGTATTGGTCATATACACACATTAGTGGGACTCATTGTTCCCAAATAAACACACCTTTTTGGGCCATCATTGGTCCTAAACACAACTTATTGGTTATATACACACTTTATTGGGACTCATTGGTCCCAACGGACCCTCATTGCCCTTAAACACACATTATTGGGCCATCATTGGTCCTAAACACAACTTATTGGTTATATAAGACACACCTTACTAGGACTTATTGGTCCCAACCGACCCTCATTGCCCTACTAAACACTCCTTATAGGGCCATCATTGGTCCTAAACACAACTTATTGGTTACATACAAACCTTAGTGGGACTCATTAGTCCCAACTAAACACACATTATTGGGCCATCGTTGGTCCTAAACACAACTTATTGGTTATATAAACACCTTATTAGGACTCATTGGTGCCAACTAACCCTCATTGTCCCTAAACCCACTTTATTGTGCCATCATTGGTCCTAAACACAACGTATTGGTTATATACACACATTAGTAGGACTCATTGGTCCCAACTAAACACACCTTATTAGGCCATAATTGGTCGTAAACATAACTTATTGGTTACATACACACTTTATTGGGACTCATTGGTCCCAACTGACCCTCATTACCCTTAAACACACATTATTGGGCCATCATTGGTCCTAAACACAACTTATTGGTTATATAAGACACACCTTACTATGACTTATTGGTCCCAACCGACCCTCATTGCCATACTAAACACTCCTTATAGGGCCATAATTGGTCCTAAACACAACTTATTGGTTATATACACACCTTAGTGGGACTCATTAGTCCCAACTAAACACACATTATTGGGCCATAATTGGTCCTAAACACAACTTATTGGTTATATACATACCTTGCTAGGACTTATTGGTCCTAACCGACCCTCATTGCCCTACTAAACACACCTTATTAGGCCATCATTGGTCCTAAACATAACTTATTGGTTATATACACACCTTAGTGGGACTCATTAGTCCCAACTAAACACACCATATTGGGCCATAATTGGTCGTAAACACAACTTATTGGTTATATAAACACCTTATTAGGACTCATTGGTGCCAACTAACCCTCATTGTCCCTAAACCCACTTTATTGTGCCATCATTGGTCCTAAACACAACGTATTGGTCATATACACACATTAGTGGGACTCATTGGTCCCAAATAAACACACCTTTTTGGGCCATCATTGGTCCTAAACACAACTTATTGGTTATATACACACTTTATTGGGACTCATTGGTCCCAACGGACCCTCATTGCCCTTAAACACACATTATTGGGCCATCATTGGTCCTAAACACAACTTATTGGTTATATAAGACACACCTTACTAGGACTTATTGGTCCCAACCGACCCTCATTGCCCTACTAAACACTCCTTATAGGGCCATCATTGGTCCTAAACACAACTTATTGGTTACATACAAACCTTAGTGGGACTCATTAGTCCCAACTAAACACACATTATTGGGCCATCGTTGGTCCTAAACACAACTTATTGGTTATATAAACACCTTATTAGGACTCATTGGTGCCAACTAACCCTCATTGTCCCTAAACCCACTTTATTGTGCCATCATTGGTACTAAACACAACGTATTGGTTATATACACACATTAGTGGGACTCATTGGTCCCAACTAAACACACCTTATTAGGCCATAATTGGTCGTAAACACAACTTATTGGTTATATACACACTTTATTGGGACTCATTGGTCCCAACTGACCCTCATTGCCCTTAAACACACATTATTGGGCCATCATTGGTCCTAAACACAACGTATTGGTTATATAAGACACACCTTACTAGGACTTATTGGTCCCAACCGACCCTCATTGCCCTACTAAACACTCCTTATAGGGCCATCATTGGTCCTAAACACAACTTATTGGTTACATACAAACCTTAGTGGGACTCATTAGTCCCAACTAAACACACATTATTGGGCCATCGTTGGTCCTAAACACAACTTATTGGTTATATAAACACCTTATTAGGACTCATTGGTGCCAACTAACCCTCATTGTCCCTAAACCCACTTTATTGTGCCATCATTGGTCCTAAACACAACGTATTGGTTATATACACACATTAGTAGGACTCATTGGTCCCAACTAAACACACCTTATTAGGCCATAATTGGTCGTAAACATAACTTATTGGTTATATACACACTTTATTGGGACTCATTGGTCCCAACTGACCCTCATTACCCTTAAACACACATTATTGGGCCATCATTGGTCCTAAACACAACTTATTGGTTATATAAGACACACCTTACTAGGACTTATTGGTCCCAACCGACCCTCATTGCCATACTAAACACTCCTTATAGGGCCATAATTGGTCCTAAACACAACTTATTGGTTATATACACACCTTAGTGGGACTCATTAGTCCCAACTAAACACACATTATTGGGCCATAATTGGTCCTAAACACAACTTATTGGTTATATACATACCTTGCTAGGACTTATTGGTCCTAACCGACCCTCATTGCCCTACTAAACACACCTTATTGGGCCATCATTGGTCCTAAACATAACTTATTGGTTATATACACACCTTAGTGGGACTCATTAGTCCCAACTAAACACACCATATTGGGCCATAATTGGTCGTAAACACAACTTATTGGTTATATAAACACCTTATTAGGACTCATTGGTGCCAACTAACCCTCATTGTCCCTAAACCCACTTTATTGTGCCATCATTGGTCCTAAACACAACGTATTGGTCATATACACACATTAGTGGGACTCATTGGTCCCAAATAAACACACCTTTTTGGGCCATCATTGGTCCTAAACACAACTTATTGGTTATATACACACTTTATTGGGACTCATTGGTCCCAACGGACCCTCATTGCCCTTAAACACACATTATTGGGCCATCATTGGTCCTAAACACAACTTATTGGTTATATAAGACACACCTTACTAGGACTTATTGGTCCCAACCGACCCTCATTGCCCTACTAAACACTCCTTATAGGGCCATCATTGGTCCTAAACACAACTTATTGGTTACATACAAACCTTAGTGGGACTCATTAGTCCCAACTAAACACACATTATTGGGCCATCGTTGGTCCTAAACACAACTTATTGGTTATATAAACACCTTATTAGGACTCATTGGTGCCAACTAACCCTCATTGTCCCTAAACCCACTTTATTGTGCCATCATTGGTACTAAACACAACGTATTGGTTATATACACACATTAGTGGGACTCATTGGTCCCAACTAAACACACCTTATTAGGCCATAATTGGTCGTAAACACAACTTATTGGTTATATACACACTTTATTGGGACTCATTGGTCCCAACTGACCCTCATTGCCCTTAAACACACATTATTGGGCCATCATTGGTCCTAAACACAACTTATTGGTTATATAAGACACACCTTACTAGGACTTATTGGTCCCAACCGACCCTCATTGCCCTACTAAACACTCCTTATAGGGCCATAATTGGTCCTAAACACAACTTATTGGTTATATACACACCTTAGTGGGACTCATTAGTCCCAACTAAACACACATTATTGGGCCATAATTGGTCCTAAACACAACTTATTGGTTATATACATACA
>JBCNJP010010418.1:0-22362 GCA_039602395.1 Deinandra increscens subsp. villosa
GACTTACAACAATGAGGATCGGTTGCGATCAATAAGTCCTAGTAAGGTGTGTCTTATATAACCAACAAGTTGTGTTTACGACCAATTATGGCCCAATAAGGTGAGTTTAGTTGGGACCAATGAGTCCCACTAATGTGTGTATATAACCAATACGTTGTGTTTAGGACCAATGATGGCACAATAAAGCGTGTTTAGGGACAATGAGGGTCAGTTGGCACCAATGAGTCCTAATAAGGTGTGTATATAACCAATAAGTTGTGTTTAGGACCAATTATGGCCCAATATGGTGTGTTTAGTTGGGACTAATGAGTCCCACTAAGGTGTGTATATAACCAATAAGTTATGTTTTGGACTAATGATGGCCCAATAAGGTGTGTTTAGTAGGGCAATGAGGGTCGGCTGGGACCAATAAGTCCTAGTAAGGTGTGTATATAACCAATAAGTTGTGTTTAGGACCAATGATGGCCCAATAATGTGTGTTTAAGGGCAATGAGGGTCAGTTGGGCCCAATGAGTCCCAATAAAGTGTGTATATAACCAATAAGTTGTGTTTACGACCAATTATGGCCCAATAAGGTGTGTTTAGTTGGGACCAATGAGTCCCACTAAGGTGTATATATAACCAATAAGTTGTGTTTAGGACCAATGATGGCCCAATAAGGTGTGTTTAGTAGGGCAATGAGGATCGGTTGGGACCAATAAGTCCTAGTAAGGTGTGTCTTATATAACCAATAAGTTGTGTTTAGGAGCAATGATGGCCCAATAATATGTGTTTAAGGGCAATGAGGGTCAGTTGGGACCAATGAGTCCCAATGAAGTGTGTATATAACTAATAAGTTGTGTTTACGACCAATTATGGCCCAAAAGGTGTGTTTAGTTGGGACCAATGAGTCCCACTAATGTGTGTACATAACCAATACGTTGTGTTTAGGACCAATGATGTCACAATAAAGTGGGTTTAGGGACAATGAGGGTTAGTTGGCACCAATGAGTCCTAATAAGGTGTTTATATAACCAATAAGTTGTGTTTACGACCAATTATGGCCCAATATGGTGTGTTTAGTTGGGACTAATAAGTCCCACTAAGGTGTGTATAAAACCAATAAGTTATGTTTAGGACCAATGATGGCCCAATAAGGTGTGTTTAGTAGGGCAATGAGGGTCGGTTAGGACCAATAAGTCCTACTAAGGTGTGTATATAACCAATAAGTTGTATTTAGGACCAATGATGGCCCAATAATGTGTGTTTAGTTAGGACTAATGAGTCCCACTAAGGTGTGTGTATAACCAATAAGTTGTGTTTAGGAGCAATGATGGCCCAATAAGGTGTGTTTAGTAGGACAATGAGGATCGGTTGCAACCAATAAGTCCTAGTAAGGTGTGTCTTATATAACCAACAAGTTGTGTTTAGGACCAATGATGGCCCAATAATGTGTGTTTAAGGGCAATGAGGGTCAGTTGGGACCAATGAGTCCCAATAAAGTGTGTATATAACCAATAAGTTTTGTTTACGACCAATTATGGCCCAATAAGGTGTGTTTAGTTGGGACCAATGAGTCCCAGTAATGTGTGTATATAACCAATACGTTCTGTTTAGGACCAATGATGGCACAATAAAGTGTGTTTAGGGACAATGAGGGTCAGTTGGCACCAATGAGTCCTAATAAGGTGTGTATATAACAAATAAGTTGTGTTTACGACCAATTATGGCCCAATATGGTGTGTTCAGTTGGGACTAATGATTCCCACTAAGGTGTGTATATAACCAATAAGTTATGTTTTGGACTAATGATGGCCTAATAAGGTGTGTTTAGTAGGGCAATGAGGGTCGGCTGGGACCAATAAGTCCTAGTAAGGTGTGTATATAACCAATAAGTTGTGTTTAGGACCAATGATGGCCCAATAATGTGTGTTTAAGGGCAATGAGCGTCAGTTGGGACCAATGAGTCCCAATAAAGTGTGTATATAACTAATAAGTTGTGTTTACGACCAATTATGGCCCAAAAGGTGTGTTTAGTTGGGACCAATGAGTCCCACTAATGTGTGTATATAACCAATACGTTGTGTTTACGACCAATGATTTCACAATAAAGTGGGTTTAGGGACAATGAGGGTTAGTTGGCACCAATGAATCCTAATAAGGTGTGTATATAACCAATAAGTTGTGTTTAGGACCAATTATGGCCCAATATGGTGTGTTTAGTTGGGACTAATGAGTCCCACTAAGGTGTGTATATAACCAATAGGTTATGTTTTGGACTAATGATGGCCCAATAAGGTGTGTTTAGTAGGGCAATGAGGGTCGGCTGGGACCAATAAGTCCTAGTAAGGTGTGTATATAACCAATAAGTTGTGTTTAGGACCAATGATGGCCCAATAATGTGTGTTTAAGGGCAATGAGGGTCAGTTGGGCCCAATGAGTCCCAATAAAGTGTGTATATAACCAATAAGTTGGGTTTACGACCAATTATGGCCCAATAAGGTGTGTTTAGTTGGGACCAATGAGTCCCACTAATGTGTGTATATAACCAATAAGTTGTGTTTAGGACCAATGATGGCCCAATAAGGTTTGTTTAGTAGGGAAATGAGGATCGGTTGGGACCAATAAGTCCTAGTAAGGTGTGTCTTATATAACCAATAAGTTGTGTTTAGGAGGAATGATGGCCCAATAATGTGTGTTTAAGGGCAATGAGGGTCAGTTGGGACCAATGAGTCCCACTAATGTGTGTATATAACCAATACGTTGTGTTTAGGACCAATGATGGCACAATAAAGCGTGTTTAGGGACAATGAGGGTCAGTTGGCACCAATGAGTCCTAATAAGGTGTGTATATAACCAATAAGTTGTGTTTAGGACCAATTATGGCCCAATATGGTGTGTTTAGTTGGGACTAATGAGTCCCACTAAGGTGTGTATATAACCAATAAGTTATGTTTTGGACTAATGATGGCCCAATAAGGTGTGTTTAGTAGGGCAATGAGGGTCGGCTGGGACCAATAAGTCCTAGTAAGGTGTGTATATAACCAATAAGTTGTGTTTAGGACCAATGATGGCCCAATAATGTGTGTTTAAGGGCAATGAGGGTCAGTTGGGCCCAATGAGTCCCAATAAAGTGTGTATATAACCAATAAGTTGTGTTTACGACCAATTATGGCCCAATAAGGTGTGTTTAGTTGGGACCAATGAGTCCCACTAAGGTGTATATATAACCAATAAGTTGTGTTTAGGACCAATGATGGCCCAATAAGGTGTGTTTAGTAGGGCAATGAGGATCGGTTGGGACCAATAAGTCCTAGTAAGGTGTGTCTTATATAACCAATAAGTTGTGTTTAGGAGCAATGATGGCCCAATAATATGTGTTTAAGGGCAATGAGGGTCAGTTGGGACCAATGAGTCCCAATGAAGTGTGTATATAACTAATAAGTTGTGTTTACGACCAATTATGGCCCAAAAGGTGTGTTTAGTTGGGACCAATGAGTCCCACTAATGTGTGTACATAACCAATACGTTGTGTTTAGGACCAATGATGTCACAATAAAGTGGGTTTAGGGACAATGAGGGTTAGTTGGCACCAATGAGTCCTAATAAGGTGTTTATATAACCAATAAGTTGTGTTTACGACCAATTATGGCCCAATATGGTGTGTTTAGTTGGGACTAATAAGTCCCACTAAGGTGTGTATAAAACCAATAAGTTATGTTTAGGACCAATGATGGCCCAATAAGGTGTGTTTAGTAGGGCAATGAGGGTCGGTTAGGACCAATAAGTCCTACTAAGGTGTGTATATAACCAATAAGTTGTATTTAGGACCAATGATGGCCCAATAATGTGTGTTTAGTTAGGACTAATGAGTCCCACTAAGGTGTGTGTATAACCAATAAGTTGTGTTTAGGAGCAATGATGGCCCAATAAGGTGTGTTTAGTAGGACAATGAGGATCGGTTGCAACCAATAAGTCCTAGTAAGGTGTGTCTTATATAACCAACAAGTTGTGTTTAGGACCAATGATGGCCCAATAATGTGTGTTTAAGGGCAATGAGGGTCAGTTGGGACCAATGAGTCCCAATAAGGTGTGTATATAACCAATAAGTTTTGTTTACGACCAATTATGGCCCAATAAGGTGTGTTTAGTTGGGACCAATGAGTCCCAGTAATGTGTGTATATAACCAATACGTTCTGTTTAGGACCAATGATGGCACAATAAAGTGTGTTTAGGGACAATGAGGGTCAGTTGGCACCAATGAGTCCTAATAAGGTGTGTATATAACCAATAAGTTGTGTTTACGACCAATTATGGCCCAATATGGTGTGTTCAGTTGGGACTAATGATTCCCACTAAGGTGTGTATATAACCAATAAGTTATGTTTTGGACTAATGATGGCCTAATAAGGTGTGTTTAGTAGGGCAATGAGGGTCGGCTGGGACCAATAAGTCCTAGTAAGGTGTGTATATAACCAATAAGTTGTGTTTAGGACCAATGATGGCCCAATAATGTGTGTTTAAGGGCAATGAGCGTCAGTTGGGACCAATGAGTCCCAATAAAGTGTGTATATAACTAATAAGTTGTGTTTACGACCAATTATGGCCCAATAAGGTGTGTTTAGTTGGGACCAATGAGTCCCACTAAGTGTGTGTATATAACCAATACGTTGTGTTTACGGACCAATGATGGCACAATAAAGTGGGTTTAGGGACAATGAGGGTTAGTTGGCACCAATGAGTCCTAATAAGGTGTGTATATAACCAATAAGTTGTGTTTAGGACCAATTATGGCCCAATATGGTGTGTTTAGTTGGGACTAATGAGTCCCACTAAGGTAGTGTATATAACCAATAGGTTATGTTTTGGACTAATGATGGCCCAATAAGGTGTGTTTAGTAGGGCAATGAGGGTCGGCTGGGACCAATAAGTCCTAGTAAGGTGTGTATATAACCAATAAGTTGTGTTTAGGACCAATGATGGCCCAATAATGTGTGTTTAAGGGCAATGAGGGTCAGTTGGGCCCAATGAGTCCCAATAAAGTGTGTATATAACCAATAAGTTGGGTTTACGACCAATTATGGCCCAATAAGGTGTGTTTAGTTGGGACCAATGAGTCCCACTAAGGTGTGTATATAACCAATAAGTTGTGTTTAGGACCAATGATGGCCCAATAAGGTTTGTTTAGTAGGGCAATGAGGATCGGTTGGGACCAATAAGTCCTAGTAAGGTGTGTCTTATATAACCAATAAGTTGTGTTTAGGAGCAATGATGGCCCAATAATGTGTGTTTAAGGGCAATGAGGGTCAGTTGGGACCAATGAGTCCCACTAATGTGTGTATATAACCAATACGTTGTGTTTAGGACCAATGATGGCACAATAAAGTGTGTTTAGGGACAATGAGGGTCAGTTGGCACCAATGAGTCCTAATAAGGTGTGTATATAACCAATAAGTTGTGTTTAGGACCAATATATGGCCCAATATGGTGTGTTTAGTTGGGACTAATGAGTCCCACTAAGGTGTGTATATAACCAATAAGTTATGTTTTGGACTAATGATGGCCCAATAAGGTGTGTTTAGTAGGGCAATGAGGGTCGGCTGGGACCAATAAGTCCTAGTAAGGTGTGTATATAACCAATAAGTTGTGTTTAGGACCAATGATGGCCCAATAATGTGTGTTTAAGGGCAATGAGGGTCAGTTGGGCCCAATGAGTCCCAATAAAGTGTGTATATAACCAATAAGTTGTGTTTACGACCAATTATGGCCCAATAAGGTGTGTTTAGTTGGGACCAATGAGTCCCACTAAGGTGTGTATATAACCAATAAGTTGTGTTTAGGACCAATGATGGCCCAATAAGGTGTGTTTAGTAGGGCAATGAGGATCGGTTGGGACCAATAAGTCCTAGTAAGGTGTGTCTTATATAACCAATAAGTTGTGTTTAGGAGCAATGATGGCCCAATAATGTGTGTTTAAGGGCAATGAGGGTCAGTTGGGACCAATGAGTCCCAATAAAGTGTGTATATAACTAATAAGTTGTGTTTACGACCAATTATGGCCCAAAAGGTGTGTTTAGTTGGGACCAATGAGTCCCACTAATGTGTGTACATAACCAATACGTTGTGTTTAGGACCAATGATGGCACAATAAAGTGGGTTTAGGGACAATGAGGGTTAGTTGGCACCAATGAGTCATAATAAGGTGTTTATATAACCAATAAGTTGTGTTTACGACCAATTATGGCCCAATATGGTGTGTTTAGTTGGGACTAATGAGTCCCACTAAGGTGTGTATAAAACCAATAAGTTATGTTTAGGACCAATGATGGCCCAATAAGGTGTGTTTAGTAGGGCAATGAGGGTCGGTTAGGACCAATAAGTCCTACTAAGGTGTGTATATAACCAATAAGTTGTATTTAGGACCAATGATGGCCCAATAATGTGTGTTTAGTTGGGACTAATGAGTCCCACTAAGGTGTGTGTATAACCAATAAGTTGTGTTTAGGACCAATGATGGCCCAATAAGGTGTGTTTAGTAGGATAATGAGGATCGGTTGCGACCAATAAGACCTAGTAAGGTGTGTCTTATATAACCAACAAGTTGTGTTTAGGACCAATGATGGCCCAATAATGTGTGTTTAAGGGCAATGAGGGTCAGTTGGGACCAATGAGTCCCAATAAGGTGTGTATATAACCAATAAGTTATGTTTTGGACTAATGATGGCCTAATAAGGTGTGTTTAGTAGGGCAATGAGGGTCGGCTGGGACCAATAAGTCCTAGTAAGGTGTGTATATAATCAATAAGTTGTGTTTAGGACCAATTATGGCCCAATATGGTGTGTTTAGTTGGGACTAATGAGTCCCACTAAGGTGTGTATATAACCAATAAGTTATGTTTTGGACTAATGATGGCCCAATAAGGTGTGTTTAGTAGGGCAATGAGGGTCGGCTGGGACCAATAAGTCCTAGTAAGGTGTGTATATAACCAATAAGTTGTGTTTAGGACCAATGATGGCCCAATAATGTGTGTTTAAGGGCAATGAGGGTCAGTTGGGCCCAATGAGTCCCAATAAAGTGTGTATATAACCAATAAGTTGTGTTTACGACCAATTATGGCCCAATAAGGTGTGTTTAGTTGGGACCAATGAGTCCCACTAAGGTGTGTATATAACCAATAAGTTGTGTTTAGGACCAATGATGGCCCAATAAGGTGTGTTTAGTAGGGAAATGAGGATCGGTTGGGACCAATAAGTCCTAGTAAGGTGTGTCTTATATAACCAATAAGTTGTGTTTAGGAGCAATGATGGCCCAATAATGTGTGTTTAAGGGCAATGAGGGTCAGTTGGGACCAATGAGTCCCAATAAAGTGTGTATATAACTAATAAGTTGTGTTTACGACCAATTATGGCCCAAAAGGTGTGTTTAGTTGGGACCAATGAGTCCCACTAATGTGTGTACATAACCAATAAACGTTGTGTTTTAGGACCAATGATGGCACAATAAAGTGGGTTTAGGGACAATGAGGGTTAGTTGGCACCAATGAGTCATAATAAGGTGTTTATATAACCAATAAGTTGTGTTTACGACCAATTATGGCCCAATATGGTGTGTTTAGTTGGGACTAATGAGTCCCACTAAGGTGTGTATAAAACCAATAAGTTATGTTTAGGACCAATGATGGCCCAATAAGGTGTGTTTAGTAGGGCAATGAGGGTCGGTTAGGACCAATAAGTCCTACTAAGGTGTGTATATAACCAATAAGTTGTATTTAGGACCAATGATGGCCCAATAATGTGTGTTTAGTTGGGACTAATGAGTCCCACTAAGGTGTGTGTATAACCAATAAGTTGTGTTTAGGACCAATGATGGCCCAATAAGGTGTGTTTAGTAGGACAATGAGGATCGGTTGCGACCAATAAGTCCTAGTAAGGTGTGTCTTATATAACCAACAAGTTGTGTTTAGGACCAATGATGGCCCAATAATGTGTGTTTAAGGGCAATGAGGGTCAGTTGGGACCAATGAGTCCCAATAAGGTGTGTATATAACCAATAAGTTTTGTTTACGACCAATTATGGCCCAATAAGGTGTGTTTAGTTGGGACCAATGAGTCCCAGTAATGTGTGTATATAACCAATACGTTCTGTTTAGGACCAATGATGGCACAATAAAGTGTGTTTAGGGACAATGAGGGTCAGTTGGCACAAATGAGTCCTAATAAGGTGTGTATATAACCAATAAGTTGTGTTTACGACCAATTATGGCCCAATATGGTGTGTTTAGTTGGGACTAATGAGTCCCACTAAGGTGTGTATATAACCAATAAGTTATGTTTTGGACTAATGATGGCCCAATAAGGTGTGTTTAGTAGGGCAATGAGGGTCGGCTGGGACCAATAAGTCCTAGTAAGGTGTGTATATAACCAATAAGTTGTGTTTAGGACCAATGATGGCCCAATAATGTGTGTTTAAGGGCAATGAGGGTCAGTTGGGCCCAATGAGTCCCAATAAAGTGTGTATATAACCAATAAGTTGGGTTTACGACCAATTATGGCCCAATAAGGTGTGTTTAGTTGGGACCAATGAGTCCCACTAAGGTGTGTATATAACCAATAAGTTGTGTTTAGGACCAATAATGGCCCAATAAGGTGTGTTTAAGAGGGCAATGAGGGTCGGCTGGGACCAATAAGTCCTAGTAAGGTGTGTAAATAACTAATTAGTTGTGTTTAGGACCAATGATGGCCCAATAATGTGTGTTTAAGGGCAATGAGGGTCAGTTGGGCCCAATGAGTCCCAATAAAGTGTGTATATAACCAATAAGTTGTGTTTACGACCAATTATGGCCCAATAAGGTGTGTTTAGTTGGGACCAATGAGTCCCACTAAGGTGTGTATATAACCAATAAGTTGTGTTTAGGACCAAGGATGGCCCAATAAGGTATGTTTAGTAGGGCAATGAGGATCGGTTGGGACCAATAAGTCCTAGTAAGGTGTGTCTTATATAACCAATAAGTTGTGTTTAGGAGCAATGATGGCCCAATAATGTGTGTTTAAGGGCAATGAGGGTCAGTTGGGACCAATGAGTCCAAATAAAGTGTGTATATAACCAATAAGTTGTGTTTACGACCAATTATGGCCCAATAAGGTGTGTTTAGTTGGGACCAATGAGTCCCACTAAGGTGTGTATATAACTAATAAGTTGTGTTTAGTACCAATGATGGCCCAATAAGGTGTGTTTAGTAGGGCAATGAGGATCGGTTGGGACCAATAAGTCCTAGTAAGGTGTGTCTTATATAACCAATAAGTTGTGTTTAGGAGCAATGATGGCCCAATAATGTGTGTTTAAGGGCAATGAGGGTCAGTTGGGACCAATGAGTCCCAATAAAGTGTGTATATAACTAATAAGTTGTGTTTACGACCAATTATGGCCCAAAAGGTGTGTTTAGTTGGGACCAATGAGTCCCACTAATGTGTGTACATAACCAATACGTTGTGTTTAGGACTAATGATGGCACAATAAAGTGGGTTTAGGGACAATGAGGGTTAGTTGGCACCAATAAGTCCTAATAAAGTGTTTATATAACCAATAAGTTGTGTTTACGACCAATTATGGCCCCATATGGTGTGTTTAGTTGGGACTAATGAGTCCCACTACGGTGTGTATAAAACCAATAAGTTATGTTTAGGACCAATGATGGCCCAATAAGGTGTGTTTAGTAGGGCAATGAGGGTCGGTTAGGACCAATAAGTCCTACTAAGGTGTGTATATAACCAATAAGTTGTATTTAGGACCAATGATGGCCCAATAATGTGTGTTTAGTTGGGACTAATGAGTCACACTAATGTGTGTGTATAACCAATAAGTTGTGTTTAGGACCAATGATGGCCCAATAAGGTGTGTTTAGTAGGAAAATGAGGATCGGTTGCGACCAATAAGTCCTAGTAAGGTGTGTCTTATATAACCAACAAGTTGTGTTTAGGACTAATGATGGCCCAATAATGTGTGTTTAAGGGCAATGAGGGTCAGTTGGGACCAATGAGTCCCAATAAGGTGTGTATATAACCAATAAGTTTTGTTTACGACCAATTATGGCCCAATAAGGTGTGTTTAGTTGGGACCAATGAGTCCCAGTAATGTGTGTATATAACCAATATGTTCTGTTTAGGACCAATGATGGCACAATAAAGTGTGTTTAGGGGCAATGAGGGTCAGTTGGCACCAATGAGTCCTAATAATGTGTGTATATAACCAATAAGTTGTGTTTACGACCAATTATGGCCCAATATGGTGTGTTCAGTTGGGACTAATGATTCCCACTAAGGTGTGTATATAACCAATAAGTTATGTTTTGGACTAATGATGGCCTAATAAGGTGTGTTTAGTAGGGCAATGAGGGTCGGCTGGGACCAATAAGTCCTAGTAAGGTGTGTATATAACCAATAAGTTGTGTTTAGGACCAATGATGGCCCAATAATGTGTGTTTAAGGGCAATGAGGGTCAGTTGGGACTAATGAGTCCCAATAAAGTGTGTATATAACTAATAAGTTGTGTTTACGACCAATTATGGCCCAATAAGGTGTGTTTAGTTGGGACCAATGAGTCCCACTAATGTGTGTATATAACCAATACGTTGTGTTTAGGACCAATGATGGCACAATAAGGTGGGTTTAGGGACAATGAGGGTTAGTTGGCACCAATGAGTCCTAATAAGGTGTTTATATAACCAATAAGTTGTGTTTACGACCAATTATGGCCCAATAAGGTGTGTTTAGTAGGGAAATGAGGATCGGTTGGGACCAATAAGTCCTAGTAAGGTGTGTCTTATATAACCAATAAGTTGTGTTTAGGAGCAATGATGGCCCAATAATGTGTGTTTAAGGGCAATGAGGGTCAGTTGGGACCAATGAGTCCCAATAAAGTGTGTATATAACTAATAAGTTGTGTTTACGACCAATTATGGCCCAAAAGGTGTGTTTAGTTGGGACCAATGAGTCCCACTAATGTGTGTACATAACCAATTAATACGTTGTGTTTTGGGACCAATGATGGCACAATAAAGTGGGTTTAGGGACAATGAGGGTTAGTTGGCACCAATGAGTAATAATAAGGTGTTTATATAACCAATAAGTTGTGTTTACGACCAATTATGGCCCAATATGGTGTGTTTAGTTGGGACTAATGAGTCCCACTAAGGTGTGTATAAAACCAATAAGTTATGTTTAGGACCAATGATGGCCCAATAAGGTGTGTTTAGTAGGGCAATGAGGGTCGGTTAGGACCAATAAGTCCTACTAAGGTGTGTATATAACCAATAAGTTGTGTTTAGGACCAATGATGGCCCAATAATGTGTGTTTAGTTGGGACTAATGAGTCCCACTAAGGTGTGTGTATAACCAATAAGTTGTGTTTAGGACCAATGATGGCCCAATAAGGTGTGTTTAGTAGGACAATGAGGATCGGTTGCGACCAATAAGTCCTAGTAAGGTGTGTCTTATATAACCAACAAGTTGTGTTTAGGACCAATGATGGCCCAATAATGTGTGTTTAAGGGCAATGAGGGTCAGTTGGGACCAATGAGTCCCAATAAGGTGTGTATATAACCAATAAGTTTTGTTTACGACCAATTATGGCCCAATAAGGTGTGTTTAGTTGGGACCAATGAGTCCCAGTAATGTGTGTATATAACCAATACGTTCTGTTTAGGACCAATGATGGCACAATAAAGTGTGTTTAGGGACAATGAGGGTCAGTTGGCACAAATGAGTCCTAATAAGGTGTGTATATAACCAATAAGTTGTGTTTACGACCAATTATGGCCCAATATGGTGTGTTTAGTTGGGACTAATGAGTCCCACTAAGGTGTGTATATAACCAATAGGTTATGTTTTGGACTAATGATGGCCCAATAAGGTGTGTTTAGTAGGGCAATGAGGGTCGGCTGGGACCAATAAGTCCTAGTAAGGTGTGTATATAACCAATAAGTTGTGTTTAGGACCAATGATGGCCCAATAATGTGTGTTTAAGGGCAATGAGGGTCAGTTGGGCCCAATGAGTCCCAATAAAGTGTGTATATAACCAATAAGTTGGGTTTACGACCAATTATGGCCCAATAAGGTGTGTTTAGTTGGGACCAATGAGTCCCACTAAGGTGTGTATATAACCAATAAGTTGTGTTTAGGACCAATAATGGCCCAATAAGGTGTGTTTAGTAGGGCAATGAGGGTCGGCTGGGACCAATAAGTCCTAGTAAGGTGTGTAAATAACTAATTAGTTGTGTTTAGGACCAATGATGGCCCAATAATGTGTGTTTAAGGGCAATGAGGGTCAGTTGGGCCCAATGAGTCCCAAAAAAGTGTGTATATAACCAATAAGTTGTGTTTACGACCAATTATGGCCCAATAAGGTGTGTTTAGTTGGGACCAATGAGTCCCACTAAGGTGTGTATATAACCAATAAGTTGTGTTTAGGACCAAGGATGGCCCAATAAGGTATGTTTAGTAGGGCAATGAGGATCGGTTGGGACCAATAAGTCCTAGTAAGGTGTGTCTTATATAACCAATAAGTTGTGTTTAGGAGCAATGATGGCCCAATAATGTGTGTTTAAGGGCAATGAGGGTCAGTTGGGACCAATGAGTCCAAATAAAGTGTGTATATAACCAATAAGTTATGTTTACGACCAATTATGGCCCAATAAGGTGTGTTTAGTTGGGACCAATGAGTCCCACTAAGGTGTGTATATAACTAATAAGTTGTGTTTAGGACCAATGATGGCCCAATAAGGTGTGTTTAGTAGGGCAATGAGGATCGGTTGGGACCAATAAGTCCTAGTAAGGTGTGTCTTATATAACCAATAAGTTGTGTTTAGGAGCAATGATGGCCCAATAATGTGTGTTTAAGGGCAATGAGGGTCAGTTGGGACCAATGAGTCCCAATAAAGTGTGTATATAACTAATAAGTTGTGTTTACGACCAATTATGGCCCAAAAGGTGTGTTTAGTTGGGACCAATGAGTCCCACTAATGTGTGTACATAACCAATACGTTGTGTTTAGGACTAATGATGGCACAATAAAGTGGGTTTAGGGACAATGAGGGTTAGTTGGCACCAATAAGTCCTAATAAAGTGTTTATATAACCAATAAGTTGTGTTTACGACCAATTATGGCCCCATATGGTGTGTTTAGTTGGGACTAATGAGTCCCACTACGGTGTGTATAAAACCAATAAGTTATGTTTAGGACCAATGATGGCCCAATAAGGTGTGTTTAGTAGGGCAATGAGGGTCGGTTAGGACCAATAAGTCCTACTAAGGTGTGTATATAACCAATAAGTTGTATTTAGGACCAATGATGGCCCAATAATGTGTGTTTAGTTGGGACTAATGAGTCACACTAATGTGTGTGTATAACCAATAAGTTGTGTTTAGGACCAATGATGGCCCAATAAGGTGTGTTTAGTAGGAAAATGAGGATCGGTTGCGACCAATAAGTCCTAGTAAGGTGTGTCTTATATAACCAACAAGTTGTGTTTAGGACTAATGATGGCCCAATAATGTGTGTTTAAGGGCAATGAGGGTCAGTTGGGACCAATGAGTCCCAATAAGGTGTGTATATAACCAATAAGTTTTGTTTACGACCAATTATGGCCCAATAAGGTGTGTTTAGTTGGGACCAATGAGTCCCAGTAATGTGTGTATATAACCAATATGTTCTGTTTAGGACCAATGATGGCACAATAAAGTGTGTTTAGGGGCAATGAGGGTCAGTTGGCACCAATGAGTCCTAATAAGGTGTGTATATAACCAATAAGTTGTGTTTACGACCAATTATGGCCCAATATGGTGTGTTCAGTTGGGACTAATGATTCCCACTAAGGTGTGTATATAACCAATAAGTTATGTTTTGGACTAATGATGGCCTAATAAGGTGTGTTTAGTAGGGCAATGAGGGTCGGCTGGGACCAATAAGTCCTAGTAAGGTGTGTATATAACCAATAAGTTGTGTTTAGGACCAATGATGGCCCAATAATGTGTGTTTAAGGGCAATGAGGGTCAGTTGGGACTAATGAGTCCCAATAAAGTGTGTATATAACTAATAAGTTGTGTTTACGACCAATTATGGCCCAAAAGGTGTGTTTAGTTGGGACCAATGAGTCCCACTAATGTGTGTATATAACCAATACGTTGTGTTTACGACCAATGATGGCACAATAAGGTGGGTTTAGGGACAATGAGGGTTAGTTGGCACCAATGAGTCCTAATAAGGTGTTTATATAACCAATAAGTTGTGTTTACGACCAATTATGGCCCAATATGGTGTGTTTAGTAGGGACTAATGAGTCCCACTAAGGTGTGTATAAAACCAATAAGTTATGTTTAGGACCAATGATGGCCCAATAAGGTGTGTTTAGTAGGGCAATGAGGGTCGGTTAGGACCAATAAGTCCTAGTAAGGTGTGTATATAACCAATAAGTTGTGTTTAGGACCAATGATGTCCCAATAATGTGTGTTTAGTTGGGACTAATGAGTCCCACTAAGGTGTGTATATAACCAATAAGTTGTGTTTAGGACCAATGATGGCCCAATAAGGTGTGTTTAGTAGGACAATGAGGATCGGTTGCGACCAATAAGTCCTAGTAAGGTGTGTCTTATATAACCAACAAGTTGTGTTTAAGACCAATGATGGCCCAATAATGTGTGTTTAAGGGCAATGAGGGTCAGTTGGGACCAATGAGTCCCAATAAGGTGTGTATATAACCAATAAGTTTTGTTTACGACCAATTATGGCCCAATAAGGTGTGTTTAGTTGGGAAGAATGAGTCCCACTAATGTGTGTATATAACCAATACGTTGTGTTTAGGACTAATGATGGCACAATAAAGTGTGTTTAGGGACAATGAGGGTCAGTTGGCACCAATGAGTCCTAATAAGGTGTGTATATAACCAATAAGTTGTGTTTACGACCAATTATGGCCCAATATGGTGTGTTTGGCTGGGACTAATGAGTCCCACTAAGGTGTGTATATAACCAATAAGTTATGTTTTGGACTAATGATGGCCCAATAAGGTGTGTTTAGTAGGGCAATGAGGGTCGGCTGGGACCAATAAGTCCTAGTAAGGTGTGTATATAACCAATAAGTTGTGTTTAGGACCAATGATGGCCCAATAATGTGTGTTTAAGGGCAATGAGGGTCAGTTGGGCCCAATGAGTCCCAATAAAGTGTGTATATAACCAATAAGTTGTGTTTACGACCAATTATGGCCCAATAAGGTGTGTTTAGTTGGGACCAATGAGTCCCACTAAGGTGTGTATATAACTAATAAGTTGTGTTTAGGACCAATGATGGCCCAATAAGGTGTGTTTAGTAGGGCAATGAGGATCGGTTGGGACCAATAAGTCCTAGTAAGGTGTGTCTTATATAACCAATAAGTTGTGTTTAGGAGCAATGATGGCCCAATAATGTGTGTTTAAGGGCAATGAGGGTCAGTTGGGACCAATGAGTCCCAATAAAGTGTGTATATAACTAATAAGTTGAGTTTACGACCAATTATGGCCCAAAAGGTGTGTTTAGTTGGGACCAATGAGTCCCACTAATGTGTGTACATAACCAATACGTTGTGTTTAGGACCAATGATGGCACAATAAAGTGGGTTTACGGACAATGAGGGTTAGTTGGCACCAATGAGTCCTAATAAGGTGTTTATATAACCAATAAGTTGTGTTTAGGACCAATGATGGCCCAATAACGTGTGTTTAAGGGCAATGAGCGTCAGTTGGGACCAATGAGTCCCAATAAAGTGTGTATATAACTAATAAGTTGTGTTTACGACCAATTATGGCCCAAAAGGTGTGTTTAGTTGGTACCAATGAGTCCCACTAATGTGTGTATATAACCAATACGTTGTGTTTACGACCAATCATGGCACAATAAAGTGGGTTTACGGACAATGAGGGTTAGTTGGCACCAATGAGTCCTAATAAGGTGTGTATATAACCAATAAGTTGTGTTTAGGACCAATTATGGCCCAATATGGTGTGTTTAGTTGGGACTAATGAGTCCCACTAAGGTGTGTATATAACCAATAGGTTATGTTTTGGACTAATGATGGCCCAATAAGGTGTGTTTAGTAGGGCAATGAGGGTCGGCTGGGACCAATAAGTCCTAGTAAGGTGTGTATATAACCAATAAGTTGTGTTTAGGACCAATGATGGCCCAATAATGTGTGTTTAAGGGCAATGAGGGTCAGTTGGGCCCAATGAGTCCCAATAAAGTGTGTATATAACCAATAAGTTGGGTTTACGACCAATTATGGCCCAATAAGGTGTGTTTAGTTGGGACCAATGAGTCCCACTAAGGTGTGTATATAACCAATAAGTTGTGTTTAGGACCAATGATGGCCCAATAAGGTTTGTTTAGTAGGGCAATGAGGATCGGTAGGGACCAATAAGTCCTAGTAAGGTGTGTCTTATATAACCAATAAGTTGTGTTTAGGAGCAATGATGGCCCAATAATGTGTGTTTAAGGGCAATGAGGGTCAGTTGGGACCAATGAGTCCAAATAAAGTGTGTATATAACCAATAAGTTGTGTTTACGACCAATTATGGCCCAATAAGGTGTGTTTAGTTGGGACCAATGAGTCCCACTAAGGTGTGTATATAACTAATAAGTTGTGTTTAGGACCAATGATGGCCCAATAAGGTGTGTTTAGTAGGGCAATGAGGATCGGTTGGGACCAATAAGTCCTAGTAAGGTGTGTCTTATATAACAAATAAGTTGTGTTTAGGAGCAATGATGGCCCAATAATGTGTGTTTAAGGGCAATGAGGGTCAGTTGGGACCAATGAGTCCCAATAAAGTGTGTATATAACTAATAAGTTGTGTTTACGACCAATTATGGCCCAAAAGGTGTGTTTAGTTGGGACCAATGAGTCCCACTAATGTGTGTACATAACCAATACGTTGTGTTTAGGACTAATGATGGCACAATAAAGTGGGTTTAGGGACAATGAGGGTTAGTTGGCACCAATGAGTCCTAATAAGGTGTTTATATAACCAATAAGTTGTGTTTACGACCAATTATGGCCCCATATGGTGTGTTTAGTTGGGACTAATGAGTCCCACTAAGGTGTGTATAAAACCAATAAGTTATGTTTAGGACCAATGATGGCCCAATAAGGTGTGTTTAGTAGGGCAATGAGGGTCGGTTAGGACCAATAAGTCCTAGTAAGGTGTGTATATAACCAATAAGTTGTGTTTAGGACCAATGATGGCCCAATAATGTGTGTTTAGTTCGGACTAATGAGTCCCACTAAGGTGTGTATATAACCAATAAGTTGTGTTTAGGACCAATGATGGCCCAATAAGGTGTGTTTAGTAGGAAAATGAGGATCGGTTGCGACCAATAAGTCCTAGTAAGGTGTGTCTTATATAACCAACAAGTTGTGTTTAGGACTAATGATGGCCCAATAATGTGTGTTTAAGGGCAATGAGGGTCAGTTGGGACCAATGAGTCCCAATAAGGTGTGTATATAACTAATAAGTTGAGTTTACGACCAATTATGGCCCAAAAGGTGTGTTTAGTTGGGACCAATGAGTCCCACTAATGTGTGTACATAACCAATACGTTGTGTTTAGGACCAATGATGGTACAATAAAGTGGGTTTACGGACAATGAGGGTTAGTTGGCACCAATGAGTCCTAATAAGGTGTTTATATAACCAATAAGTTGTGTTTAGGACCAATGATGGCCCAATAACGTGTGTTTAAGGGCAATGAGCGTCAGTTGGGACCAATGAGTCCCAATAAAGTGTGTATATAACTAATAAGTTGTGTTTACGACCAATTATGGCCCAATAAGGTGTGTTTAGTTGGTACCAATGAGTCCCACTAATGTGTGTATATAACCAATACGTTGTGTTTACGACCAATGATGGCACAATAAAGTGGGTTTACGGGACAATGAGGGTTAGTTGGCACCAATGAGTCCTAATAAGGTGTGTATATAACCAATAAGTTGTGTTTAGGACCAATTATGGCCCAATATGGTGTGTTTAGTTGGGACTAATGAGTCCCACTAAGGTGTGTATATAACCAATAAGTTATGTTTTGGACTAATGATGGCCCAATAAGGTGTGTTTAGTAGGGCAATGAGGGTCGGCTGGGACCAATAAGTCCTAGTAAGGTGTGTATATAACCAATAAGTTGTGTTTAGGACCAATGATGGCCCAATAATGTGTGTTTAAGGGCAATGAGGGTCAGTTGGGCCCAATGAGTCCCAATAAAGTGTGTATATAACCAATAAGTTGTGTTTACGACCAATTATGGCCCAATAAGGTGTGTTTAGTTGGGACCAATGAGTCCCACTAAGGTGTGTATATAACCAATAAGTTGTGTTTAGGACCAATGATGGCCCAATAAGGTGTGTTTAGTAGGGCAATGAGGATCGGTAGGGACCAATAAGTCCTAGTAAGGTGTGTCTTATATAACCAATAAGTTGTGTTTAGGAGCAATGATGGCCCAATAATGTGTGTTTAAGGGCAATGAGGGTCAGTTGGGACCAATGAGTCCAAATAAAGTGTGTATATAACCAATAAGTTGTGTTTACGACCAATTATGGCCCAATAAGGTGTGTTTAGTTGGGACCAATGAGTCCCACTAAGGTGTGTATATAACCAATAAGTTGTGTTTAGGACCAATGATGGCCCAATAAGGTGTGTTTAGTAGGGCAATGAGGATCGGTTGGGACCAATAAGTCCTAGTAAGGTGTGTCTTATATAACAAATAAGTTGTGTTTAGGAGCAATGATGGCCCAATAATGTGTGTTTAAGGGCAATGAGGGTCAGTTGGGACCAATGAGTCCCAATAAAGTGTGTATATAACTAATAAGTTGTGTTTACGACCAATTATGGCCCAAAAGGTGTGTTTAGTTGGGACCAATGAGTCCCACTAATGTGTGTACATAACCAATACGTTGTGTTTAGGACTAATGATGGCACAATAAAGTGGGTTTAGGGACAATGAGGGTTAGTTGGCACCAATGAGTCCTAATAAGGTGTTTATATAACCAATAAGTTGTGTTTACGACCAATTATGGCCCAATATGGTGTGTTTAGTTGGGACTAATGAGTCCCACTAAGGTGTGTATAAAACCAATAAGTTATGTTTAGGACCAATGATGGCCCAATAAGGTGTGTTTAGTAGGGCAATGAGGGTCGGTTAGGACCAATAAGTCCTACTAAGGTGTGTATATAACCAATAAGTTGTATTTAGGACCAATGATGGCCCAATAATGTGTGTTTAGTTGGGACTAATGAGTCCCACTAAGGTGTGTGTATAACCAATAAGTTGTGTTTAGGACCAATGATGGCCCAATAAGGTGTGTTTAGTAGGACAATGAGGATCGGTTGCGACCAATAAGTCCTAGTAAGGTGTGTCTTATATAACCAACAAGTTGTGTTTAGGACCAATGATGGCCCAATAATGTGTGTTTAAGGGCAATGAGGGTCAGTTGGGACCAATGAGTCCCAATAAGGTGTGTATATAACCAATAAGTTTTGTTTACGACCAATTATGGCCCAATAAGGTGTGTTTAGTTGGGACCAATGAGTCCCAGTAATGTGTGTATATAACCAATACGTTCTGTTTAGGACCAATGATGGCACAATAAAGTGTGTTTAGGGACAATGAGGGTCAGTTGGCACCAATGAGTCCTAATAAGGTGTGTATATAACCAATAAGTTGTGTTTACGACCAATTATGGCCCAATATGGTGTGTTCAGTTGGGACTAATGATTCCCACTAAGGTGTGTATATAACCAATAAGTTATGTTTTGGACTAATGATGGCCTAATAAGGTGTGTTTAGTAGGGCAATGAGGATCGGCTGGGACCAATAAGTCCTAGTAAGGTGTGTATATAACCAATAAGTTGTGTTTAGGACCAATGATGGCCCAATAATGTGTGTTTAAGGGCAATGAGGGTCAGTTGGGACTAATGAGTCCCAATAAAGTGTGTATATAACTAATAAGTTGTGTTTACGACCAATTATGGCCCAAAAGGTGTGTTTAGTTGGGACCAATGAGTCCCACTAATGTGTGTATATAACCAATACGTTGTGTTTACGACCAATGATGGCACAATAAAGTGGGTTTAGGGACAATGAGGGTTAGTTGGCACCAATGAGTCCTAATAAGGTGTTTATATAACCAATAAGTTGTGTTTACGACCAATTATGGCCCAATATGGTGTGTTTAGTAGGGACTAATGAGTCCCACTAAGGTGTGTATAAAACCAATAAGTTATGTTTAGGACCAATGATGGCCCAATAAGGTGTGTTTAGTAGGGCAATGAGGGTCGGTTAGGACCAATAAGTCCTAGTAAGGTGTGTATATAACCAATAAGTTGTGTTTAGGACCAATGATGTCCCAATAATGTGTGTTTAGTTGGGACTAATGAGTCCCACTAAGGTGTGTATATAACCAATAAGTTGTGTTTAGGACCAATGATGGCCCAATAAGGTGTGTTTAGTAGGACAATGAGGATCGGTTGCGACCAATAAGTCCTAGTAAGGTGTGTCTTATATAACCAACAAGTTGTGTTTAAGACCAATGATGGCCCAATAATGTGTGTTTAAGGGCAATGAGGGTCAGTTGGGACCAATGAGTCCCAATAAGGTGTGTATATAACCAATAAGTTTTGTTTACGACCAATTATGGCCCAATAAGGTGTGTTTAGTTGGGACCAATGAGTCCCACTAATGTGTGTATATAACCAATACGTTGTGTTTAGGACTAATGATGGCACAATAAAGTGTGTTTAGGGACAATGAGGGTCAGTTGGCACCAATGAGTCCTAATAAGGTGTGTATATAACCAATAAGTTGTGTTTACGACCAATTATGGCCCAATATGGTGTGTTTAGTTGGGACTAATGAGTCCCACTAAGGTGTGTATATAACCAATAAGTTATGTTTTGGACCAATGATGGCCCAATAAGGTGTGTTTAGTAGGGCAATGAGGGTCGGCTGGGACCAATAAGTCCTAGTAAGGTGTGTATATAACCAATAAGTTGTGTTTAGGACCAATGATGGCCCAATAATGTGTGTTTAAGGGCAATGAGGGTCAGTTGGGCCCAATGAGTCCCAATAAAGTGTGTATATAACCAATAAGTTGTGTTTACGACCAATTATGGCCCAATAAGGTGTGTTTAGTTGGGACCAATGAGTCCCACTAAGGTGTGTATATAACCAATAAGTTGTGTTTAGGACCAATGATGGCCCAATAAGGTGTGTTTAGTAGGGCAATGAGGATCGGTTGGGACCAATAAGTCCTAGTAAGGTGTGTCTTATATAACCAATAAGTTGTGTTTAGGAGCAATGATGGCCCAATAATGTGTGTTTAAGGGCAATGAGGGTCAGTTGGGACCAATGAGTCCCAATAAAGTGTGTATATAACTAATAAGTTGTGTTTACGACCAATTATGGCCCAAAAGGTGTGTTTAGTTGGGACCAATGAGTCCCACTAATGTGTGTACATAACCAATACGTTGTGTTTAGGACCAATGATGGCACAATAAAGTGGGTTTAGGGACAATGAGGGTTAGTTGGCACCAATGAGTCCTAATAAGGTGTTTATATAACCAATAAGTTGTGTTTACGACCAATTATGGCCCAATATGGTGTGTTTAGTTGGGACTAATGAGTCCCACTAAGGTGTGTATAAAACCAATAAGTTATGTTTAGGACCAATGATGGCCCAATAAGGTGTGTTTAGTAGGGCAATGAGGGTCGGTTAGGACCAATAAGTCCTACTAAGGTGTGTATATAACCAATAAGTTGTATTTAGGACCAATGATGGCCCAATAATGTGTGTTTAGTTGGGACTAATGAGTCCCACTAAGGTGTGTGTATAACCAATAAGTTGTGTTTAGGACCAATGATGGCCCAATAAGGTGTGTTTAGTAGGACAATGAGGATCGGTTGCGACCAATAAGTCCTAGTAAGGTGTGTCTTATATAACCAACAAGTTGTGTTTAGGACCAATGATGGCCCAATAATGTGTGTTTAAGGGCAATGAGGGTCAGTTGGGACCAATGAGTCCCAATAAGGTGTGTATATAACCAATAAGTTTTGTTTACGACCAATTATGGCCCAATAAGGTGTGTTTAGTTGGGACCAATGAGTCCCAGTAATGTGTGTATATAACCAATACGTTCTGTTTAGGACCAATGATGGCACAATAAAGTGTGTTTAGGGACAATGAGGGTCAGTTGGCACCAATGAGTCCTAATAAGGTGTGTATATAACCAATAAGTTGTGTTTACGACCAATTATGGCCCAATATGGTGTGTTCAGTTGGGACTAATGAGTCCCACTAAGGTGTGTATATAACC
>JBCNJP010010419.1:0-22357 GCA_039602395.1 Deinandra increscens subsp. villosa
AACTGTCACAACCCCAAATAACCACCAACGGAGTTTATACCGTTAAGGGGTGCGGCTAGACCAGGATCCACAACCATTAGTTACAAATACTAAATGAATCAGAGTTAGTTCAAAAACCAGTTATAAAGTAAAGTCTCAAATACAAACGCAGCGGAATAAGTTTTATCTTAGCACTAACCACGTGCTTTACAAATTCTTTGTTTAAAATTCCCAATTAAGTTTAACAGAAATAAAATTGTCTTCACGTGCCATGCCAACCTGCTCCGGAATACTCCTCAGCGATCTGCAAAAGTTTAAACCACGCAAGTGTCAACCTAACGGTTGGTGAGTTCACAGTGGGCTTGTCATGCATTGGCCCAGTCTCATAATCATAATTTGTATCAAGGTATACTTACATAGTATTCGTTTGTGAAAAGTAATGCTAAATGTTATGTCTTAGTTTATAAAGGAATTGTCCGTGACCTACGTCATCGGGTATGAACTAGCTTTGTAAAGTTAAAGTGCTCAACCGATATCGCGGGTAGCTAATCCGTTGTTCCATGCACTAAGGAAGTTTGCACCAAAGCTGACCATAAATTATTGTAGTGGTCGTGCCATCAGTACTGCGGACCTACGTCATCGCGGTTTTGCCTCCCCCCGTGTCCTCTCGGGATCACGGTCAAATAGGCTGATATTGTACCTCCGTGCACTCCCCGTGCCACGGGGCGGAGTTTGTCAAACTCCAGTAGATCTACCCAACATCCCCTCGCTTTACAATTAATGGTACAATTTAGTTGAGGACTTTTAAGTTTTCAAGGCATCCTTAGAAATCATGTGATATCATGTGGTTTAGACTTTAACCTACACTAGCCATATTAAAAAGGTTTACTGGATTCTCATGAATCTCAAAAGTGTTTTCAGTTTTTGTTTCAGAAATAGTTGTCTAAGTAATTCACAAGTGCTTCCCATGAAACACTTCAAGTTCATCAAGTGGGTGCCGAGCACTCCAAGTTTTCAAGTTTATCAGGGAGGTGCCTCGCACTCTCGAGTTGTCAGCATTGTTTTACTTTTAGTTATTCGGTGTGACCCAAACGGGTTCACGGTAATCGGGTTAGTGACACTCACCTTTGGTTGCACTGCTACACTTGCTTAATAATCCAGGTATTGCTTATCGAAGACCTATGAACACGTTTAGGTCTTAAGTATTAGTTTTGTGTCTAATCTTTACTTAACGTCACTATGGCCCATAACATAGCACGTTGGAACTATGACTCGACATACAGACACACGACACCGATGGTTGATCATAAACAAGGGTTCATATATATCAGAAATCAAAGCATGTATCATCATGGCATAATCATGTAAGTCATGGCATAACATTCAAGCAAATTTCACAAGTTTGGATTCTGGTCTCAGTTTCGCTAGCAGTTTCGCTAGTCAGTTTCGCTGTGTGCACGGGCAGCACTTTCGCTAGGCAATACCCGATGACACAGTTTCGCTAGGCTAGTTTCGCTCGAAACTGTTGGCACAGTTTCGCTAGCCTAGTTTCGCCCGAAACTGGTTTGAACTTTCGTTCAGGGAATTTCGCTCGGTAGATTCGCTCGAGCTGGTCTGGTTGGTTTACCCGGCGACACTGCAACTTTCGCTGCATAGTGTCGCTGGATGAAGATATACATAGTTTCGCTGGACAGTTTCGCCCAGAGAACAAGACAGTTTCGCTGGTTGCGAAAAACATACGGATCAGCCTAAAAATCAACCTAACAGCTTCCATTTTACATGCAATTCATTGTTTAGCATACATAGGCATTTACCAACATAAATCAGTAAGCTTTCACACCTTAATCATGCATTTTTATCCTCAAATCTCCAAAATACATTTAAAACCCTAAAATGACCTAAATAGCATAAATCTTTATCATGGATCAGTTTTACACGTAAAGTTATCAACTTTATGGTAGATCTAGCATTCCTAAGCATTCCTACAGAAGATCTAATGATATCATAAAGGTTTAAGCATGCTTTATGAAGATATACATAGAAAACACATAAAAATGGCATAGAGGAAGGTTTTGGGACTCACGATTCGATCAAGGAATCGAATGGATGTTGTCTTGAGGCTGAGATCTTGGTTTGTCTTGATGGTTTTCGGCTGATCAGATTTCCAGAGAAGAATGTGTGTGTTTTTGGTGTAAATGAGGCAAATAGGAGAACTAGGGTTTTATTAAGATTATTTATATTAGGGGCTAGTTTCGCTGGAAGTTTCGCTGGCCCAGCGAAACTGGCTTTGGTCACATTTAACTGATTAGTTTAGCTGGCTACCGGGCGACACTACAGTTTCGCCCGGTAGTTTCGCTGGCTGCACAACTTAGGCACTTTTCACATAATCAAGGGTTTACAATTTGTCATGCTATTCATAATATTAAATCATGCATTTAAATCACATTGCACATAATGACAACAATAAATGAACACATAGCACATATGGGCGGGTTTAGGGTTTAGGGTTTAGGGTTTAGGGTTTAGGGTTTAGGGTTTAGGGTTTAGGGTTTAGGGTTTAGGGTTTAGGGTTTAGGGTTTAGGGTTTAGGGTTTAGGGTTTAGGGTTTAGGGTTTAGGGTTTAGGGTTTAGGGTTTAGGGTTTAGGGTTTAGGGTTTAGGGTTTAGGGTTTAGGGTTTAGGGTTTAGGGTTTAGGGTTTAGGGTTTAGGGTTTAGGGTTTAGGGTTTAGGGTTTAGGGTTTAGGGTTTAGGGTTTAGGGTTTAGGGTTTAGGGTTTAGGGTTTAGGGTTTAGGGTTTAGGGTTTAGGGTTTAGGGTTTAGGGTTTAGGGTTTAGGGTTTAGGGTTTAGGGTTTAGGGTTTAGGGTTTAGGGTTTAGGGTTTAGGGTTTAGGGTTTAGGGTTTAGGGTTTAGGGTTTAGGGTTTAGGGTTTAGGGTTTAGGGTTTAGGGTTTAGGGTTTAGGGTTTAGGGTTTAGGGTTTAGGGTTTTTTTTTTTTTTTTTTTTTTTTTTTGGATAAAGGGCACAAGCCCGGAAAATATTATAGAAAAGAAAAAATTACATCAAAAAAGGGGGCATACCCCCACAAGGGCCCCAAACAAGCTTGGGAACCCATATCACACGGTCACGAAACCAATATTCATTAACCCAGCTATACAAAAAAGGGTAATTTTTACCGTGGGAATGATACTCTATCGTAGTAATTCTAAGTCCTAGACATCTAAAAGTGGTAATCAAAATATAGTTAAGCCAATGATGAAACCGGTTCTCACGTAAGGAAATCCCAAAGCAGTTGGGCCACGCAAGAACCTTTTTCTTCATCCAAAAAAAGAAAGCCCATTGAGTAGTCTTCGGTCTGTTAGTAAAACACATGGGCCAATGGGCCGCCCAGTCTTCATGATTCCAATCCCTCCATTGCTCCCTGTACATCCTGTAAGCCCAATACATAATTGCTCTTTGGGCCACACACTTTTTCATCATTCTGAAAATCCTATCCGCCAAGTAATGGAGGATATACCAACGCAAAAGAAGCCCAAAATACATCTTGAGGACGGTAGTCTTCAAAACAGCATCTAAGATCCCGGCCCGAGAGAGAAGCCCATTTCCTTTGGTAGAAGCATTTTGAACCCGACAGTTTAGAAGCTGCCACGTCAGATTTTCCCGCCAGTAAATGGTTTCATCAAGCACTTTGAGGTTGCCTTTTCCGCATCTTCTATTCACCCAGACTTTAATCCTATTGCTTCGGTCATGGTTCCCATGCTCCATGATGTGCCACCAGCACTCGAGAATCCTGTTAACAATTTTATTGTGATCCGGACCACCCATAAAAATGATACAAATCACACACCAGCGGAGCAGGTCCAGAACATTGAGATTATAGAAATAAAAAATTATGGATCCCAACCCTTCATTCCCATGCACCCAATTAATGATAAGTAATTGAAGATTCCCAACCCAGTTAACGGTCCCCTCCCCCCAATAAAAAAGGATACGCATATCACAGTGGGTGATATGTATTTTAAGGATTTTCATGCCTCTTTTAAGCTCTCTAATCAATCTTAACCCATAGAAATTATTTTCCCAGTGGTCATCGGCCATGATACCTAACAAGGAAGTGATCAGCAAGCACCCAAGGATAGCATGAACGGTAGGAAGATTATACATGATGGGGTTTGAGGGGGTTATTAACCAAGGCCCATTTACTTCCCTTCAAGTTCCACATAGCAGCAACTTCCCCTGAAGCTTTTGACCCCTTCACATTTAGACCCAGCAACCTTAACCTAACAGCCTCCTGGATGATGTGGCAGATTTCAGCAAAAGGTCTTGATTTTTTCTGATGGATCCTCCAGTTTCTCTCTTGCCATATGTAATAAATCGTAGCCCCCAAGACAAGTCTATTGGTTATGCTCCATATAGTATTACCACAAGGGGATGTTTTGAAGCTACTTAAAACTTGGTTCCAGTGGTTCGAGGAGTTGTGAATCTTAGTACGGCTCTGGAAGTGTTGCCATATTCTGCTGGTGTAATTACATTCAAAGAACAGATGAGACACACTATCAGGTTCCAAATCACAGAAACTGCATTTAGAGTCATTAGTGGGGTTCCATTTGTTAACATTGTCATGAGTGGGGAGTTTATTCTTAATGACAAGTGTAGGTCCTGAAAACTCCCAAAGACACGATATAATGATCAAACACGAGTGCGGAATCCTCGTGAGAGATTGATTCAAGAAAATAGTAGAAGAAGAACACGAGAATACGATGATTGAACAATAAAAGTTTGATCTTTGCACACAAGAAAACTTGTCGGGTACAAAATCTTACAATCGTAAACTGATCTCTCAAGGGTTTATGATCATAAACACCTATGGCTCCCTCCTTGGATCATAAACACCTATGGCTTCCCTCCTTGGATCATAAACAAGCACCCCAAATGAGGAGGACTAGAGGGGTTTATATAGGCACCCCAATGGGTTTACTATTGGGCCCCTTGTGGATCATAAACCCAATAGTAAACCCAAGCCCAATCATAAACTAGCCTACTAAACTAAATGAAACCCACTAAGCCCAGCCCAACTTATTTAATATTACAAGCCTCATAATCTAGCCTCTACAATCTTCCCCTAGGCTTGTGATATTAAATGTCTTCAATCTTTGAAGATCTTCTTCTTGACTGGCTGGCAAAGACGTTGATGAAGATTCTTTCCGCAGAAATCTTTAACGGGTTTCATGACGGGCACTTGGGACTTTCTCTTGATCAGCAGCAGCTCGAACTCCTTGAAATGAACAAGTTAATGAGATGGAGGATTCTCAATGACTTGCTTCTTTTGAAAGAACTGGTTCTAGCTGAATCTTCGGTAACTGTCTTGAATCTTCATAAATTAGAGGGTTGAAATTTTGAAAACCCCTAACTTTGAAGAATTTGATTGTTGAACTTGGATCTTCATGATCTCTGACTGCTCTCTGCATCACTTTCTTCAACGAGACTTGAAGTCTTCTGCTTCCCCTAAGCTTGTGAGCATCTTCTTTGAAAATCTTTTAGAAGCGTGTAAAGAAACCAACAACTTCCCCTGAACTGTTGCTTATTCAGATGGAAGTCTTGTCCGGCTGGTTCTTTAACTTTGAGCAGCAGCAGCATCAGCAGCAGCAACTTTCTATCATCAACCTGTCTGACACACATTTGAAAAAATATACTCCACCAGACATTTGATGACTGGTCTTTGGGTTAGAGGTTAATTATCATCAGTTCAGTTGATTCAAATTAACAATATTTTAACCAAAAACCCTAATATAGATTACGGGTTTTCTATAAAACTTCCCCTGAACCCAAAGACCTCTAAAGACTTCCCCTTAGCTGATTACTTCCCCTCAGCTAAGGACTTCCCCTGAGATAATACATATTATCTTCGAGTTCCCTTCAGATACTATGTATTATGGAAGTCTTTTCATTAGATAATAAGTATCATCCTCGAGTTCCCTTCGGATAATACTTATTATCCCCTCTCCTTCCCCTAAAAATTTGGCAAGATCTGTCGGAGGAAGTCTTTTCCTTTAGATAATAAGTATCATCCTCGAGTTCCCTTCGGATAATACTTATTATCCCATACTCCTTCCCCTAAAAATTTGGCAAGATCTGTCGGGGGCATATTGTCATGCATTAAAACCCTTGAAAAACATATTTTGACTTCTCAAATCAACCTGGCCAAGACAAAAGCACACCAAAAAGAACTTAACAACTCACACACGAAAGATAAAAATAAACAACTACTTACCAATATAAAACATGAGAAAGTCTACAAGGGATCAAACCATATGAATCTGACTGAGGAACCCTTTTCAGCTTCAGTTACTCGACTAGTCCAGGTGATTGCCGGTATGTTTGTCCGCTTTAAACTCAAACCCGTTTAATCCCAACCAAATGCGTCATGCTTAATATAGTACATTATTACCGTCATGTTTAATTGTCCCCACACCCAAGCGTACACAGCAAAACCTACCCAACCTCAGAGTTTATTGAGGATTCACAAACCCCCAACTTGAGGAACCATGCAACACCGTTATGACTACCACTTATTTCATTAACCATCAGTTGGTGATCAGGTCGGCCGCTAAGCACGCAAAGAAGACCAACTGAGTGATTATTTATTCTCTTTTCTTTTCTTTTTCATTTTCTTTTTCTTTTCTTTTTTTTTTTTTTATTTTTCATTTTCTTTTGCTCTGTAGTGTTGTCAAGATAGCATAAACATGGCGTGTGAGAGAGTGAATACTAGGTAATTACCACTCTCAACCCATTTTTGCCGGGACTCAGTTTTTTAAACCATGCAACCTAGGATGGGAAACTAAACATATATATCTTTTAAGATCACTGCACTTTCATTGGAGGTCATAAGTTTAGGTCGAGCCTACCGAGCATATCACCGTGGAGCTTGCCTTTCACTTCCGCCTTACGCGTGTCAGCCATCTCCAACCTGGTCATTCATTTTACTTCCCCTAAACTTCTCAAAAACAAGAAACAATTAAAAATTGAAAAGCACACTATTTTTGAGGGGTCAATCAAGTAAACATGTTTTGAAAATGATATATACAATCTTATGTTCTGAAAAAATATATAATAAAAAAAAGTTCAGAAATAATCGTAAAATGAACCAAAACCGGTCACGAGACACCATAAATAAATTTCAAAGAAATGGTACAGGGGTAAAATCGTAAAATGGGCCAAAACCGCCTCAAGACGCGGTTTCTTGGAGGGGACGTCAGATTTCGGGGGGCGATGATACCTATGTTCCTCTCCTTTAAATCCAAACCCTCACTCCTTTTCATTGACTCGATAACCACCCTTTCTCTTCACTTTCATACCAATCTCTTTTTCTCAGATCTCAGATTTCACCATGTCTTGCTACAGAGGAAAGTATGCTGGTATAATCTCCATCTTCATCTCTCTATCTTCGATCTATTCATTCAATCTTCTGCTTTAGATTTCTTTATCTTCACGCTTTTCTTGCTTCAATTTCTTACAGATCTACTGTTTTGTTCGACTTCGTTTACGTTTATGTGTTATTAGATTCAAACAGGATGTGTAGATCTCTTTCTTACCAAATTTTTATCTGTTTTTGTTATCGTTGAGTTGCATAAGTCGCTGTTACTAGTTTTATTGATTTACGTAGCTTTACGAAGTGCCGATTAGGTTTTTTGATCACAGTTCTTGTAGATCTGTTTGTTGCGCTTGAAGAACTGTGGATTCAATTCTTTAATATTCTTCAGTTGATTTGATTTGATAGATGATATCTAGAGCCAACTGTTTCTGAATAGATTTGTATGACTGTGCCAGTTTTGTTAGCAACGGTGGATCCATATGCTTTCACTGTCGATGCGGCACAGATGTTCTACTGCTTTCAATCTGATTGTATTTTTGTTTAACTTAGTTGATTTTCGCCTAGATCTTTCACCAAACGAGCACGATCTATAGTTAGTTTCCTTTGTAAGACGATTCAGTTTCTGGTGTCTCATTTTTGGCTAACTGTGCATGATCTATGGTTTGTTTTCCTGTAAAATTGGTCGCAAGGCGAGGCCAAACTGCCTTGCAGCCATACAGGCACGTGCCTAGGATAAGTTTTGCAAATTCGGGTCTGAACTGTTCTGAATTGCAAAATTTGGCCTGAGACATGTCTGGAACAACCTAAGCCAACCATATAGCCTAAAACTTATCTAAAACCTTAAAAAATTATAATATTATACAATGTGGATGATTCAGTAGATGGTATTTCAGCTTTCTCTCGAATGAACATACTGTTTTGAATTCGAGCTATTTTATTTGCTATTATCATGGTATCTTATAATACACAGTTTTTTTAATCTTCTTTACTGACTTTGTGTCTTATTTGTTCCCTGTTACAATGAATAATGATTGTGTACCTCTTTAACCTAAAACTTATCCAACCATTTCTATATCACTTTACTAAAACATATCTAAAGATCTGTTGATCTTATAAAAAAAACATGTTATAAACTGTTTTTTTTTTTTCGCAACAGATGAGCTAATTGCCAATGCTGCTTACATTGGTACCCCTGGAAAGGGTATTCTTGCTGCTGATGAGTCCACTGGTACAATTGGGAAACGTTTATCCAGCATCAATGTTGAGAATGTCGAGTCAAACAGGAGGGCACTTCGTGAGCTTCTATTTTGCACTCCTGGGGCTCTCCAATACCTCAGTGGAGTCATTCTTTTTGAGGAAACCCTCTACCAGAAGACAGCTGCAGGTACTATGTTATATAAAATTGGGCATACCCTTTTTAAGCAATATTTACAATGTATATCTTTTAATCATCTAAATTGATCATTTACTTGTTTGTTTCTAAATATTAAATTGTATTTTAGCAAGATTTGTATCATTTGTTTTGCCATTGATTGGCTGAGTAAATTTTATTTACATGTAGAAATAAGAAGCAAACAGCAAATTAGATGTATTTTGTATCGTCTTTTGTATCAATATTTAGTTAATTTGAATGATTAGTTGGTTTTTCATCATCTTTTTAGTTTTTTTCTGAGGCCTTGAGACAGATCCTTCTTTACATGATTTCTTTAAACTTTTAGCTGAACCAATTATTTAAGAACAAAAGCAATTTTTTTGTAAGATTCATTTTTATTTGCTTAATATCAGTTGCATTTGATTTTTACCTGAGATTTAAAATAACAAAATGTTTACAGGTAAGCCATTTGTTGATGTTATGAAGGAAGCTGGAGTCCTCCCTGGTATCAAGGTTGACAAGGGTACCGTCGAACTTGCTGGAACCGACGGTGAGACCACAACCCAAGGTCTAGATGGTCTAGGCCAGAGATGTGCTCAATACTACTCAGCTGGTGCCAGGTTCGCCAAGTGGCGTGCAGTTCTTAAAATTGGCCCAAATGAGCCATCACAACTTGCCATCAATGAGAACGCAAATGGGCTAGCCCGATATGCTATCATCTGCCAAGAGAATGGTTTGGTCCCAATTGTTGAGCCTGAGATTCTCGTAGATGGACCCCACGACATCAACAAGTGTGCTGATGTAACCGAGCGTGTTCTTGCTGCTTGCTACAAAGCTCTCAACGACCACCATGTTCTTCTTGAGGGTACCCTTTTGAAACCCAACATGGTTACACCCGGGTCTGATGCCGAAAAGGTTACACCAGAAGTTGTGGCTGAGTACACCGTCCGTGCCCTGCAACGAACCATGCCACCAGCGGTACCAGCTGTTGTGTTCTTGTCAGGTGGTCAGAGTGAGGAGCAGGCTACCATTAACCTCAATGCCATCAACCAGTACGCAGGTAAGAAGCCGTGGTCGTTGACTTTCTCCTTCGGACGTGCCCTACAGCAAAGCACCCTTAAGGCCTGGGGTGGGAAAGAAGAGAATGTGAAGAAAGCCCAGGACGCTTTTCTTACCAGGTGTAAGGCTAACTCTGAGGCGACTCTTGGCAAGTATCAGGGCAGTTCTGGATTGAGTGAAGGTGCATCTGAAAGCCTCCATGTTAAGGACTACAAGTACTAAACTCTGCTATCGGTTGCTTTGGTAATTCTTCACTGTGTTTTAATGACGGATTTTTTTTGGTATGGATGAGGTTGGTTTTATGTTCTGAACTTGTTTCTATGTTTGTTTTTGGTTTTTATGCTGCGGTCTAATCCGGGTAGGAGATTGTTATAATAAGTATGAGAAGCATTAGCTCTTTCAAGATTTGATTTTGATTTTTAACTGTTCAGGTTTGATGCGTGTTTTGTGCTGCTTCCTTTTAGTTATTGTGTCTGGCAGTCACCGTCTTTTCCAGTTCAACTAAAAACAAGACAGTTCAGTTATTAACAGGTGAAATGAATATATATATAGGTCAAATTGATGGTTCTTATAACAAAAAACCATAGTATGTCTAAAGTTGAATACTCTAGAAGAGAATTCTTGTGTGATGTGTCCAACAATAAATAGATTAAATCCATATGGTATAGTCATGTAGAGCTGTGATAATAACTCTTTTGAGGTCTGGAACGGTGTTCAAGAACTGACTCAAGCTGTAGGGTTAAAACCGGTTTGTACCCTAAACTTTAAACCGGTTAAATCCTGTTTTGAAACTGGTGAGTCGCCTCTCCAAACTAGTTTCATCAAGAATAGGTTTTGATCAGTTTTCTCCCGGCTCAAATCTGTTCTGAATGTGAACCTGTTTGGGGCAAAACCCGGTTCGAACACCTCTAGATGTATCTATAGCTAATTATCTTATAAAAAGATGCTAACAGGATCTTGAATTCATATGCCTGACATGGCCACTTGGTTACTTGAGTACGGTTGTAAATGTCATATACAAATAAAATAAAGAACTTAAGCATTCACAACCCATTCCCATCCCTATAATTTATACTTTTATCATTATTTTTTCTCTCTCTTCCGCTCACAACCACAATTAAATAATACTTTTTTATACCATCATCATTACCTTTTCTCTCTCTTTCAATCACATAAAACCCAAATTTAAAAAAATCATCAGTTTTTTTCTTCAAATATAGGGATGAACAGTAATTTTTCCTATCTCCTTAGAGCATTCACAATAGAATCCCCAAAAATATGTGAGTGTAACCCCTAAATTTTAGGGTGTGGTTGTAAGGCTATCCGTAATGGGGCGTTATGGGGCAAAAAAAGAGCCTATAACGCCTTTGATAACGCCCCGCCCCACTACGCAGGGGCGTTATGGGGCGTTATCAGGGAAAAAAAAGGGGGAGGGCGTTAGCCAGGTAACGCCGAGAAGGGGGATAAAAGCAATGATTATGGGGCGTTATGGGGGCTTTATCCACTACACCATAAAGCCCCATAAAGCCCCTTGCCCAGTCAGCGTCCACATGGCGCATAATGCCCCTTGTGGGGCTTTATGGGGCTTTAACCATTACACATAGCCTAAGTGGTTGTGAGTGGAGGAGAGAGAAAAAATTACTGTTCATCCTTAAATTTGAGGGAAAAACTGGTGATTTTGTAAAATTTGATGTTTGATGTGATTGAAAGAGAGAGAAAAGGTAATGATAAAGGTATAAAAAAATATTATTTAATTGTGGTTGTGAGTGGAAGAGAGAGAAAAATTAATGATAAAAATATAAATTATAGGGGATGGGGATGGGGAAGCTACCGTGAATGCTCTTACTCACAACCACTTACAACTAAATCCTAAATTTTAGGGTTTTACCTCACAATATATTGGGGGGTGGGTTGTGAATGCTCTAACATAAACTATAATTGTACATAGAGTTGTGTTGTTATTGCCTGTTTTCTTTCTTTAAAAGATGGGTTGTGTTAAAAGTTAGCGGTTCAAGACTTGCTTGAAGGTTGTTTAAAAAAAAAACCTTGAAAAACCACCATTGTCATCGGTAAAAGTAAGCTCTCTCGCTGCCTCGTTTAAACGAAAGACTAAATTTTAATACAAATAAATTACAACCCAAAATGGAACTTCAATGGAGAGACGAAGCTTAATATGGATCTTCCATGAGCATGTGCAAAAGCTAATACATTCCAAATGTTTGAATCAAAGATTGAGCATCTAAAGAGGTGTAATAGTAAAGCTTAGAATTGACTAGCAGATATCTCATCCTAACATTGAGTACGGTCTTTTTTCACAGGTTGGTTTGTATATTCTGAAGTATTATAAACTAAGTATGTTTCATATAATTCAAAGTCCATATATTGCTGGATAATATTTGCACATTATGTGTTCTGTCAAATAACATTTAAAAAAATATATATTTTGTGTTCCTAAAGTATACATCTTCTCTCACATCTTCTTTGTCCAAAATCATTAAAACCCAGAAAAGTGAAGTCGAGAACTAGAATCAAACCTAAACGAAATCGTGAACCAGAATCGAACCCAAAAGAATGTGTTGTGAAGATTGAAGAGTGAATAGAGATGAGAATTTGGAGACCGATGGATGAAAAGCCATTTTAATTCTTTGCTGCTGAATCTTTTTTTGGCAAATCATCAAAAAATAAAACATATTAAATGGTCCAGATTTTCTTTTTCAAAAAAGGTCATCTTTGGAAAAGAGAAATTCAAACCAATCAAATAGACTGGTTGGTTTTTAAGAAGAGGGGTCGATGACGAGTACAATTCTTTCTTTTAAAACCAAAAATATAGATATCGAACAAGCAAATATATTTGGTTCTACAACCGATATGCAACCGTGGATCTATTCATGAAGATGATTAGCTCTTCCTTTGAAGCAGGTTCAAGTTGTTCCATTGAAGTATATACGTTCGATGAAGATGATTACCTGATGAAACCCTCTAAATAACTCTGATTACTTTAATTTGGCCCCAGCTATATCCACGTACATATCATTTTGCTAAAAAAACAGGATCCCCACGGTCGTTTGTGGGCCAAACTGGCCGTTTGTGGGTCGTTTGGGGTCAAAGTGGCCGTTTGGGTTTTTTCTAAATTTAAATATTATAAAACCATAGTTACCCTTGAATTTTATGGGGTGGTTTTGGCCCAAAAGACGCTCAAACGACCTAATAAAAAAAAATCCCAAACAGCCAGTTTGACTTCAAACGACCCGTGAAGATCCTGTTTTTTTAAACAAAAATGGTTGTTTATTTATAATGATCCTTTAATTTAAACCATTTAACTTTTTGGTTTAAAATTGAATCTTTAAAACACACACACACACACACACACACACACACATATATATATATATATATATATATATATATATATATATATATATAGGGTGAGGTTCATTGTAGACACCCCAATAAGTGTAGACATGTAGACACCCTATTCACATGTGAAATTACTTTATTTCACATGTGTTTTCACATGTGAAATTTTCTGAACAATGAGAAAAATGAAAAATAGAAAAAAGAAATTAATCATAACCATTAGATCAAGAGATCTAATGGTGAAAAACGGTGTCTACCTGTCTACACTTATGGGGGTGTCTACAATGAACTTTTCACATATATATATATATATATATATATATATATATATATATATATATATATATATATAGTGAGAAGTTTTTTTGTAGACACCCTTATAACTATAGATATGTAGACATATTTTTTCACCATTAGATCTCTTGATCTAATGGTTGTGATTAATTTTCTTTTTTCTTTTATTTTCTTTTTCTCATTCTTCAGAAAATTTCACATGTGAAAAACAATATGAAAAACAATATTTTCACATGTGAAAGTGTCTACAATGAACCTCACCATATATATATTGTTTTTTAAACGTAAGTTTCTTTAATGAAGGATCAAATTACAACAAAGTGGCAGGTAAACGGGTAAAAATTTGCGCTACAACCCCCTTTTTTGGATATAGCAAAAACCGAACCTACTATAGACAAAGATATGATTTTTAGGAGTCGAGGAATTGTTGTGCACGATCCGCTGAACTTTATTAAGAAAACCTACTGCCTCGGGGGCCAGGGACCCAAATGTATTAAAAACAAACGGGATAAAAGCGTGTTGATTATCTAAACAAGCTTTCTCGTATTTAGCTACTTTACCTGATTCCGCCTTCAACACACCTTTGCAAACAACAAAGCCATTGTACCTAAGCCCAACAAGAGGGGACACTCCTGTAAGGTCCACACACGCGTGTTTCCTTTCCGCCCATCCGAACACAAGGACGTCAACTGATCGTAGAGTAGACCTTCCTTCAAGCGGATCCGTTAGAAAGTAACGGAAGCTTCCTTTTTAGCTGAGATCCCAACCCGTTTGAGCACATCACAAAGAACATCTCTGACCAATCATGCCTGTATTTAAACCCATGTAATTTTTTTACAATGCAACGCATGCTCACCAAAATTATCCAAACACACCTTGCGGTAGACCGGGCATGGCTCATCAATCGGAAAGAAGGGGATCATTAACCGATACTTAAGGATAACACGGTACTCCACTGCAGATATGTGTTTACCTAAACCTTCAATGGGAATGACTGTCACGAAATCTTGAGCACGAGGGACCCGAAAACATTCTAACACTACTTTTTGTCGAGAGGATAAGTTAAACTTCTCTCGAATATGACACTCGCCAAAGCATCCTAATTAAGCTTTAGAGGGAGCGCTCTCCATATTAGCAAACCCGCAAGATCAAAATCAAGATATGATTTGACATTAAAGGCTCACACCATTAAAGGACGTCAAAATAGTTAAGAAAACGTTGGAGGGATCAAAATAGTTAAAAGCCATAAAATATAAGAGTTCGATATTTTAATGCATTTGTTTAAAACTGAAATAATAATATATAATAATACAAACCACGGCTAAAATAGTAATTTACTTATAATGATAATAAAACAAAGATAGAATGTGATAAGATAATTGAATTGCAGTGAAAGTAAAAGTAAAGTGGATGTTGGCATTTAAGGAACGTATTATATCTATAGTTTGAAGAAACAAACAAAACTGGTTTCCAGTATTAGTTTCAGAGAAGAGTGACTTTGTAGCAAAAACAGCAGCTCTTCATTCACTTGTCAAATCATATTGCATCATCAACTCATACTAACCTTATTAACGTCCCTTATTTAAAGATTCCACCCTAATATCATACATGTTTGACATGAAAGAAATTCACTTTATGATTTTTTTCTTTTTTTTGTAACTTAAATTTTTTATTCTTAAAGTTCTTCAAATTATATATATAATTATTATTTATACATAGATGTTACTTTGTATAAAAACATATTTTCTTCTTTTACTTTGAAGTTCAACGTTGTGCTTTTTTATCGTTTATTCTGGTAACAACATAATTTTATGGCTGGTAAATTTGTGTTTATGTTTGCACTACTTTTAAATTCAAATTTGAAGTTCCTTACTTTTTTTTAAAACCAGTGTGCGCGAGGGAATTTCACTAATTATACATATTCTCTAAAAAAATTAATGAAAACAAGTTACTGAAAAATATGTTGAAGAAAAAAAACACACCATTGTTCATGTCAGTGTCATCTCGACCCACAAAGGCAGTACTTGCATATGCTCTTAGAAATTGAATTAAATGGTGTATAATATACTTCTAATACTTGATGGAATTTAGTGAAAACATCTGAGTATATTATATTTTATCCATATAAAACATGACCCAAGATAGAGTAGATAAATAGCTAATTGCCAATATAGAACAAAATCTAACCCCAAATCTCTTAATTATAACATTAATGATAGCAGTATTACTATATATCAGTAGTAGCAGTAGCAGCATATATATATATATATATATATATATATATATATGTCAGATGCAATATTTGGTAATGCAGTGGGTGACATTGACACTGGTAAGTACTTCTGTTGCTTATCTTGTTTGTGGTTTTGGTTATCCCACCAAAAGGGGAAGGTTTTGTAAGAAGATTGGGATGTGAAAGTGGGTCGTCTATCGTGTATACATGCATCACTCTGCATTTTACATCAATTAATTTGCATGCATTCTCTGCATCTTAGATCATTCAATTTAATCTTTCTTGAATCACCATCTCTCTCTCTCTCTCTCTATATATATATATATATATATATATATATATATATATATATATATATATATATTGAAAAGTTCATTGTATACACCCCCATAAGTGTAGACAGGTAGACACCTTTTTTACCATTAGATCTCTTGATCTAATGGTTGTGATTAATTTTCTTTTTTCTTTTTTCTTCTCATTAATTAGAAACTTTCACATGTGAAAAAAAGCTATTTCAAATGCGAAAGTGTCTACAATGAACCTCACCGTATATATATATATATATATATCATTTAAACTTAATTAAAGAAACTTAATACAAAATTTAATGATGTAATGAGTACAATTATGTAATATAACTTTTATATCTTAAGGTTAATCTTTTAAGCGTTTGATTTCTAATTTTAAAATTATTACACTTTAAAATTTTGTATTTTCGTCCTTTTTACGTTTCATTAGAGCAATACGACTATATTATGTACGATTGTTATCTACGTGGCAACACGGAGTAGTAGGCCTGTAAATGAACCGAACGAACACGAACATGCGCATGTTCGTGTTCGTTCGGTTCATTTACAGGCCTACTACTCCGTGTTGCCACGTAGATAACACTCGTACATAATATAGTCGTATTGTTCTAATGAAACGTAAAAAGGACGAAAATACAAAAAAAAAAGTGTAATGACTTTAAAACTAGAAATCAAACGCTTAAAAGATTAACCTTAAGATATAAAAGTTATGTTACATAACTGTACTAATTACATCATTAAGTTTTGTATTAAGTTTCTTTAATTAAGTTTAAATGATAATATAATATATATATATACGGTGAGGTTCATTGTAGACACTTTCGCATTTGAAATAGCTTTTTTTCACATGTGAAAGCTTCTAATTAATGAGAAAAGAAAGAAAAAAGAAAATTAATCACAACCATTAGATCAAGAGATCTAATGGTAAATAAAGGTGTCTACCTGTCTACACTTATGGGGGTGTATACAATGAACTTTTCAATATATATATATATATATATATATATATATATATATATATATATATATATATAGAGAGAGAGAGAGAGAGATGGTGATTCAAGAAAGATTAAATTGAATGATCTAAGATGCAGAAAATGCATGCAAATTAATTGATGTAAAATGCAGAGTGATGCATGTATACACGATAGACGACCCACTTTAACATCCCAATCTTCTTACAAAACCTTCCCCTTTTGGTGGGATAACCAAAACCACAAACAAAATAAGCAACAGAAGTACTTACCAGTGTCAATGTCACCCTCCCGGCCACTGCATTACCAAATATTGCATCTGACATATATATATATATATATGCTGCTACTGCTACTACTGATATATAGTAATACTGCTATCATTAATGTTATAATTAAGAGATTTGGGGTTAGATTTTGTTCTATATTGGCAATTAGCTATTTATCTACTCTATCTTGGGTCATGTTTTATATGGATAAAATATAATATACTCAGATGTTTTCACTAAATTCCATCAAGTATTAGAAGTATATTATACACCATTTAATTCAATTTCTAAGAGCATATGCAAGTACTGCCTTTGTGGGTCGAGATGACACTGACATGAACAATGGTGTGTTTTTTTTCTTCAACATATTTTTCAGTAACTTGTTTTCATTAATTTTTTTAGAGAATATGTATAATTAGTGAAATTCCCTCGCGCACACTGGTTTTAAAAAAAAGTAAGGAACTTCAAATTTGAATTTAAAAGTAGTGCAAACATAAACACAAATTTACCAGCCATAAAATTATGTTGTTACCAGAATAAACGATAAAAAAGCACAACGTTGAACTTCAAAGTAAAAGAAGAAAATATGTTTTTATACAAAGTAACATCTATGTATAAATAATAATTATATATATAATTTGAAGAACTTTAAGAATAAAAAATTTAAGTTACAAAAAAAAGAAAAAAATCATAAAGTGAATTTCTTTCATGTCAAACATGTATGATATTAGGGTGGAATCTTTAAATAAGGGACGTTAATAAGGTTAGTATGAGTTGATGATGCAATATGATTTGACAAGTGAATGAAGAGCTGCTGTTTTTGCTACAAAGTCACTCTTCTCTGAAACTAATACTGGAAACCAGTTTTGTTTGTTTCTTCAAACTATAGATATAATACGTTCCTTAAATGCCAACATCCACTTTACTTTTACTTTCACTGCAATTCAATTATCTTATCACATTCTATCTTTGTTTTATTATCATTATAAGTAAATTACTATTTTAGCCGTGGTTTGTATTATTATATATTATTATTTCAGTTTTAAACAAATGCATTAAAATATCGAACTCTTATATTTTATGGCTTTTAACTATTTTGATCCCTCCAACGTTTTCTTAACTATTTTGACGTCCTTTAATGGTGTGAGCCTTTAATGTCAAATCATATCTTGATTTTGATCTTGCGGGTTTGCTAATATGGAGAGCGCTCCCTCTAAAGCTTAATTAGGATGCTTTGGCGAGTGTCATATTCGAGAGAAGTTTAACTTATCCTCTCGACAAAAAGTAGTGTTAGAATGTTTTCGGGTCCCTCGTGCTCAAGATTTCGTGACAGTCATTCCCATTGAAGGTTTAGGTAAACACATATCTGCAGTGGAGTACCGTGTTATCCTTAAGTATCGGTTAATGATCCCCTTCTTTCCGATTGATGAGCCATGCCCGGTCTACCGCAAGGTGTGTTTGGATAATTTTGGTGAGCATGCGTTGCATTGTAAAGAGATTACATGGGTTTAAATACAGGCATGATTGGTCAGAGATGTTCTTTGTGATGTGCTCAAACGGGTTGGGATCTCAGCTAAAAAGGAAGCTTCCGTTACTTTCTAACGGATCCGCTTGAAGGAAGGTCTACTCTACGATCAGTTGACGTCCTTGTGTTCGGATGGGCGGAAAGGAAACACGCGTGTGTGGACCTTACAGGAGTGTCCCCTCTTGTTGGGCTTAGGTACAATGGCTTTGTTGTTTGCAAAGGTGTGTTGAAGGCGGAATCAGGTAAAGTAGCTAAATACGAGAAAGCTTGTTTAGATAATCAACACGCTTTTATCCCGTTTGTTTTTAATACATTTGGGTCCCTGGCCCCCGAGGCAGTAGGTTTTCTTAATAAAGTTCAGCGGATCGTGCACAACAATTCCTCGACTCCTAAAAATCATAGCTTTGTCTATAGTAGGTTCGGTTTTTGCTATATCCAAAAAAGGGGGTTGTAGCGCAACTTTTTACCCGTTTACCTGCCACTTTGTTGTAATTTGATCCTTCATTAAAGAAACTTACGTTTAAAAAACATATATATATATATATAGGTGAGGTTCATTGTAGACACTTTCACATGTGAAAATATTGTTTTTCATATTGTTTTTCACATGTGAAATTTTCTGAAGAATGAGAAAAAGAAAATAAAAGAAAAAAGAAAATTAATCACAACCATTAGATCAAGAGATCTAATGGTGAAAAAATATGTCTACATATCTATAGTTATAAGGGTGTCTACAAAAAAACTTCTCACTATATATATATATATATATATATATATATATATATATATATATATATATATATTAGTGAAAAGTTCATTGTAGACACCACCATAAGTGTAGACAGGTAGACACCGTTTTTCACCATTAGATCTCTTGATCTAATGGTTATGATTAATTTCTTTTTTCTATTTTTCATTTTTCTCATTGTTCAGAAAATTTCACATGTGAAAACACATGTGAAATAAAGTAATTTCACATGTGAAATAGGGTGTCTACATGTCTACACTTATTGGGGTGTCTACAATGAACCTCACCCTATATATATATATATATATATATATATATATATATATATATATATGTGTGTGTGTGTGTGTGTGTGTGTGTGTGTTTTAAAGATTCAATTTTAAACCAAAAAGTTAAATGGTTTAAATTAAAGGATCATTATAAATAAACAACCATTTTTGTTTAAAAAAACAGGATCTTCACGGGTCGTTTGAAGTCAAACTGGCTGTTTGGGATTTTTTTTTATTAGGTCGTTTGAGCGTCTTTTGGGCCAAAACCACCCCATAAAATTCAAGGGTAACTATGGTTTTATAATATTTAAATTTAGAAAAAACCCAAACGGCCACTTTGACCCCAAACGACCCACAAACGGCCAGTTTGGCCCACAAACGACCGTGGGGATCCTGTTTTTTTAGCAAAATGATATGTACGTGGATATAGCTGGGGCCAAATTAAAGTAATCAGAGTTATTTAGAGGGTTTCATCAGGTAATCATCTTCATCGAACGTATATACTTCAATGGAACAACTTGAACCTGCTTCAAAGGAAGAGCTAATCATCTTCATGAATAGATCCACGGTTGCATATCGGTTGTAGAACCAAATATATTTGCTTGTTCGATATCTATATTTTTGGTTTTAAAAGAAAGAATTGTACTCGTCATCGACCCCTCTTCTTAAAAACCAACCAGTCTATTTGATTGGTTTGAATTTCTCTTTTCCAAAGATGACCTTTTTTGAAAAAGAAAATCTGGACCATTTAATATGTTTTATTTTTTGATGATTTGCCAAAAAAAGATTCAGCAGCAAAGAATTAAAATGGCTTTTCATCCATCGGTCTCCAAATTCTCATCTCTATTCACTCTTCAATCTTTCGTCCTATTCACTCTTCAATCTTCACAACACATTCTTTTGGGTTCGATTCTGGTTCACGATTTCGTTTAGGTTTGATTCTAGTTCTCGACTTCACTTTTCTGGGTTTTAATGATTTTGGACAAAGAAGATGTGAGAGAAGATGTATACTTTAGGAACACAAAATATATATTTTTTTAAATGTTATTTGACAGAACACATAATGTGCAAATATTATCCAGCAATATATGGACTTTGAATTATATGAAACATACTTAGTTTATAATACTTCAGAATATACAAACCAACCTGTGAAAAAAGACCGTACTCAATGTTAGGATGAGATATCTGCTAGTCAATTCTAAGCTTTACTATTACACCTCTTTAGATGCTCAATCTTTGATTCAAACATTTGGAATGTATTAGCTTTTGCACATGCTCATGGAAGATCCATATTAAGCTTCGTCTCTCCATTGAAGTTCCATTTTGGGTTGTAATTTATTTGTATTAAAATTTAGTCTTTCGTTTAAACGAGGCAGCGAGAGAGCTTACTTTTACCGATGACAATGGTGGTTTTTCAAGGTTTTTTTTTTAAACAACCTTCAAGCAAGTCTTGAACCGCTAACTTTTAACACAACCCATCTTTTAAAGAAAGAAAACAGGCAATAACAACACAACTCTATGTACAATTATAGTTTATGTTAGAGCATTCACAACCCACCCCCCAATATATTGTGAGGTAAAACCCTAAAATTTAGGATTTAGTTGTAAGTGGTTGTGAGTAAGAGCATTCACGGTAGCTTCCCCATCCCCATCCCTATAATTTATATTTTTATCATTAATTTTTCTCTCTCTTCCACTCACAACCACAATTAAATAATATTTTTTTATACCTTTATCATTACCTTTTCTCTCTCTTTCAATCACATCAAACATCAAATTTTACAAAATCACCAGTTTTTCCCTCAAATTTAAGGATGAACAGTAATTTTTTCTCTCTCCTCCACTCACAACCACTTAGGCTATGTGTAATGGTTAAAGCCCCATAAAGCCCCACAAGGGGCATTATGCGCCATGTGGACGCTGACTGGGCAAGGGGCTTTATGGGGCTTTATGGTGTAGTGGATAAAGCCCCCATAACGCCCCATAATCATTGCTTTTATCCCCCTTCTCGGCGTTACCTGGCTAACGCCCTCCCCCTTTTTTTTCCCTGATAACGCCCATAACGCCCCTGCGTAGTGGGGCGGGGCGTTATCAAAGGCGTTATAGGCTCTTTTTTTGCCCCATAACGCCCCATTACGGATAGCCTTACAACCACACCCTAAAATTTAGGGGTTACACTCACATATTTTTGGGGATTCTATTGTGAATGCTCTAAGGAGATAGGAAAAATTACTGTTCATCCCTATATTTGAAGAAAAAAACTGATGATTTTTTTAAATTTGGGTTTTATGTGATTGAAAGAGAGAGAAAAGGTAATGATGATGGTATAAAAAAGTATTATTTAATTGTGGTTGTGAGCGGAAGAGAGAGAAAAAATAATGATAAAAGTATAAATTATAGGGGATGGGAATGGGTTGTGAATGCTTAAGTTCTTTATTTTATTTGTATATGACATTTACAACCGTACTCAAGTAACCAAGTGGCCATGTCAGGCATATGAATTCAAGATCCTGTTAGCATCTTTTTATAAGATAATTAGCTATAGATACATCTAGAGGTGTTCGAACCGGGTTTTGCCCCAAACAGGTTCACATTCAG
>JBCNJP010010421.1:0-22334 GCA_039602395.1 Deinandra increscens subsp. villosa
CGTTTACCAACCACGTAGCATTGTTTTCAACACACCGATTTAATATTATGGTCTTTTAAAGGTCTACGAGTGAATATGTTGAGCAATTGGGGCTTATATGTACATTCGAATGAAAAGTTCATTCGTTTGCTTGGTTTTATTCGGTTACATACAAAGTAACTTTAATAACCCATCTATTTAGTAATATTCTAAGCTAACGGTGATTCCTTAAAAAAAAAAAAAAAAAGTACTTCTCGCCCTGTGATCTAACTCCTTTGGCTATTACTTGGAACTAACGTATACTGATTAAAACCAATCTAAAGGCTATAAACGACCGTAGGACGCTCTATAAACCCACATAAACCATTTACCAACCACGTAGCATTGTTTTCAACACACCGATTTAATATTATGGTCTTTGCAACGTCTATGAGTGAATATGTTGAGCTATTTGGGCTTATATGTACATTCGAATGAAAATTTCATTCGTTTGCTTGGTTTTATTCGGTTACATACAAAGTAACTTTAATAACCCATCTATTTAGTAACATTCTAAGCTAACGGTGATTCCTAAAAAAAAAATACTTCTCGCCCTGTGATCTAACCCCTTTGGCTATTACACGAATGAAAAGTTCATTCGTTTGCTTGGTTTTATTCGGTTACATACAAAGTAACTTTAATAACCCATCTATTTAGTAACATTCTAAGCTAACGGTGATTCCTAAAAAAAATTTAAAAAAAATTACTTCTCGCCTTGTGATCTAACCCCTTTGGCTATTACATGGAACTGACGAATTCTGATTAAAACCAATCTAAAGGCTATAAACGACCGTAGGAGGCTCTCTAAACCCACATAAACCATTTACCAACCATGTCGCATTGTTTTCAACACACCGATTTAATATTATGGTATTTGCAAGGTCTATGAGTAAATATGTTGAGCTATTTTGGCTTATATGTACATTCGAATGAAGAGTTCATTCATTTGCTTGGTTTTATTCGGTTACATACAAAGTAACTTTAATAACCCATCTATTTAGTAACATTCTAAGCTAACGGTGATTCCTAAAAAATATATATATATATATATTTCTCGCCCTGTGATCTAACCCCTTTGGCTATTACATGGAACTGACGAATTCAGATTAAAACCAATCTAAAGGCTATAAACGACCGTAGGAGGCTCTCTAAACTCACATAAACCATTTACCAACCACGTAGCATTGTTTTGAACACACCGATTTAATATTATGGTATTTGCAAGGTCTATGAGTGAATATGTTAAGCTATTTGGGCTTATATATACATTCGAATGAAAAGTTCATTTGTTTGCTTGGTTTTATTCGGTTACATACAAAGTAACTTTAATAACCCATCTATTTAGTAATATTCTAAGCTAACGGTGATTCCTAAAAAAAAAATACTTCTCGCCCTGTGATCTAACCCCTTTGGCTATTACATGGAACTGACGAATTCTGATTAAAACCAATCTAAAGGCTATAAACGACCGTAGGAGGCTCTCTAAACCCACATAAACCATTTACCAACCACGTAGCATTGTTTTCAACACACCGATTTAATATTATGGTCTTTTCAAGGTCTACGAGTGAATATGTTGAGCAATTTGGGCTTATATGTACATTCGAATGAAAAGTTCATTCGTTTGCTTGGTTTTGTTCGGTTACATACAAAGTAACTTTAATAACCCATCTATTTAGTAATATTCTAAGCTAACGGTGATTCCTTAAAAAAAATAAAAAAAAAAAATAAAAAAAAAAGAGTACTTCTCGCCCTGTGATCTAACTCCTTTGGCTATTACTTGGAACTGACGTATACTGATAAAACAAATCTAAAGGCTATAAACGACCGTAGGACGCTCTATAAACCCACATAAACCATTTACCAACCACGTAGCATTGTTTTCAACACACCGATTTAATATTATGGTCTTTGCAAGGTCTATGAGTGAATATGTTGAGCTATTTGGGCTTATATGTACATTCGAATGAAAACTTCATTCGTTTGCTTGGTTTTATTCGGTTACATACAAAGTAACTTTAATAACCCATCTATTTAGTAACATTCTAAGCTAACGGTGATTCCTTAAAAAAAAATACTTCTCGCCATGTGATCTAACCCCTTTGGCTATTACACGAGGGTGGATGGGGTACTCTTTTTTAGTAATATTCAATGTTGTTGTATATAACTCAATAAAATAATGCGAACGAATGAACTTTCCTTCGAATATACATATAAGCCAAATTCCTCATATTATCGCTCTTAGACCTTGCCATGACCATAATATCAAGTTGTTGTGATGAAAACAAGGCTAAGGTGGTGTTAAATTAATCGTTTATTGGGTTTCAGAGAGCCTTTCACAGTCCTTTATAGCCTTTAGATTGGTTATAGTCAGTGTTCATCATTTTTAAGAAAAGTGCCAAAGGGGTTAGTACACGAGGGTGGATGGGGTACTTTATTTCTTTTTTAAGGATCACAATTAGATTGCAATGTTACTGAATATATGCAATATTTAAGTTTTGTTGTATATAACTCGATAAAACCATGCGAACGAATGAAATTTCCTTCGAATATACATATAAGACAAATTGCTCATCATATAACTAATAGACCATGGCATGACCATAATATCAAATCGGTGTGATGAAAACAAGGCTAATGTGGTGTTAAATTAATTGTTTATTTGTGTTTCTGAGAGCCTTCAACGGTCGTTTATAACCTTTAGATTGGTTATAGTTAGTGTTCTTCACTTGTCGGAAAATGCCAGAGAGGTTAGTACACAAGGGTGGATGGGGTACTTTTTTTTAAGGATCACAATTAGATTGCAATGTTACTGAATATATGGAATATTCAAGGTTTGTTGTATATAACTCAATAAACCAATGCTAACGAATGAACTTTCCTTCAAATATATATAAGTTAAATTGCTCATCATATCACTTAGAGACCTTGGCATGACCATAATCTAAAATCGGTGTGATGAAAATAAGGCTAAGGTGGTGTTAAATTAATCATTTATTTGGGTTTCAGAGAGACTTCCATGATCGGTTATAGCCTTTAGATTAGTTATAGTCAGTGTCCGTCATTTTTAAGAAAAATGTCAAAGGGGTTAGTACACGAGGGGATATGGGGTACTCTTTTTTTTTAAGGATCACAATTAGATTGCAATGTTACTGAAAATGTGGAATATTCAAGGTTTGTTGTGTATAACTCAATAAAATCATGCGAACGAATAAAATTTCCTTTGAATATACATATAAGCCAAGCTCATCATATCACTTGGAATGACCATAATATCAAATCGGTGTGATGAAAACAAGGCTAAGGTGGTGTTAAATTAATCGTTTATTTTGGGTTTCAAAGAGCCTTCCACTATCGTTTATAGCCTTTAGATTAGTTATAGTAGTGTTCTTCAATGTCTGAAAATGCCAAAAGAGTTAGTATACGAGGGTGGATGGGGTACTCTTTTTTTTTAAGGGTCACAATTAGATTGCAATTGTTACTGAATATATGGAAAATTCAAGTGTTGTTGTATATAACTCAATAAAATCATGCGAACGAATGAACTTTCTTTCGAATATACATATAAGCCAAATTGCTCATCAAATCCCTCATAGACATTGGCATGACCAAAATATCAAATCGGTGTGATGAAAACAAGGCTAAGATGTGTTAAATTAATCGTTTATTTGGGTTTCAGAGAGACTTCCACGGTCATTTATAGCCTTTAGATTGGTTATAGTCAGTGTTCGTAATTTTTAAGAAAAATGCCAAAGGGGGTTAGTACACGAGGGTGGATGGGGTACGCTTTTTTTATTTTTTTTAAGGATCACAATTAGATTGCAATGTTACTGAATATATCGAATATTCAAGGTTTGTTGTATATAACTCGATAAAACTATACGAACAAATAAAATTTCCTTTGAATATACGTATAAGAAAAATTGCTCATCATATCACTCATAGACCTTGGCATGACCATAATATTAAATCGGTGTGATGAAAACAAGGCTAAGGTACTGTTAAATTAATCGTTTATTGGGTTTCAGAGAGCCTTCCACGTTCGTTTATAGCCTTTAGATTGGTTATAGTCAGTGTTCGTCATTTTTAAGAAAAATGCCAAAAGGGTTAGTACACGAGGGTGGATGGGGTACTTTTTTTTTTTAAGGATCACAATTAGATTGCAATGTTACTGAATCTATGGAATATTCAAAGTTTGTTGTATGCGACTATATGGCAAATGTGAAAACTAATATTCAAAACTAGTGTCACTAAAGCTATAACAAAAGTGACACTTACAATTAATTAATGTGACTACAAAATGTTTCCTGTCTCGGTTCATTTGTTTGATGCCACTACAGGTATGAAATAGTCACTCTATATTAAAAACTATGTTATTATTAACAACATATAGTCACAATTTACGTAATTAATTGTGACTAAAATACATTAACAGTCACATAGAACCTAAAATTGTGAATAAAAGTGTGTTAGGTGATGTATTTATGTGACATATGTCACTAAATGGGAATGTAATAACAAAGTTAAAAATAATATGACTAAAGGTTAGCCAAAATCACACTTACAGATACTTAATGTGATTATAAAACATTTCTAGTACATTTTATTTGTCTTTTGTGACTAAAAGACATATAATAGTTACTTTATATTAACAACTAGGTGTTTTATTATGATCATTTTCCAACCAATAGTCACTTTAAAATATTTTTGTATCTCTAAAAACTATGAAATAGTCACACTTCAAACTATTTCTACATAAACTTATATACTATGGTCACACGTACAAAATTGTGTCTCTAAAATCTAGAAAATAGGCACACCTAAATATTTGTTATGTGATCAATTGTTAGCAAAACGTCACGGTGAACAAAAAAAACATGTGACCATTTAGGAACATTATGTCACTAAATATATGTAATGGTTACTTTATACTACCAAATAGGTGTTTAGTTGTGACCATATACCAACCAATAGTCACTTTAAGACATTTTTGTGTGACTAAAGCTATAAAATAGTCATACTTCAAACTCTTTATACATCAATGTTTATGAAATAGTCACACATAACAAAATTGTGTATCTTTAAAACCTAAACAATAGTCACACTAAATTATTAGTTATGTGACCAATTATTAGCAAAACGTCATAGTGAACACGAACATCATGTAACCATTTGAAAACATTTTGTCACTACAAAATAAATAATTGTGACTGAAAAGGGTTTATGATGACATTATTCGATAAAATCATTGATCCAGCAAGATAAATCGCTAGTCTATAGTCATACTTTTTATCTACGGTCACATTTTTTCATATCATACGGTCAATGAAATTCAATGTCACTGTATGTGACCTAAAATGGCGCGACTTTTGGTCACAGATGGGACGAAAAGAAAAAGTATGCCTAATCACTTCCGTTCACACTTTTCTGGTGTGACCGAAGGTCATATTTGTACTAGTGTCAGTATATAACTCATAGACCCTGGTTTGGTCGTACTCTCAAATCGGTGTGTGAAAAACAAGACTAAGGGGGTAGTTCATCGTTTATGTGGCCAGAGATGAACATCCACGGTCGCTCATAGCTTTTAAATTGGTTATAATCACTCTTAATCGTTTTCTAAAAATGGCATAGGGGGTACTACACGAATACTCTTTTTTTAAAAAAAAAAATTTAAGATCACCATTAGAAAGGAATGTTACTGAATAAGTGGTTATTAAATTTAACTTTGTATATAAAGCGATAAAACCATACGAATGAATAAACTTTCACGCAAATGTATATGTAAGCCAAATAGCTCAGTATATTCACTCATAGACCCTAGTTTGGTCATAATCTCAAATCGATGTGTGAAACACTAGACTAAGGGGGTGGTTCATCATTTATGTGGCCAGAGAGGGACTTCCACAAACGCTCATAGGCCTTAAATTGGTTATAACCACTATTTGTCTTTTTTTTTAAATGCCAAAGGCGCCTCTTTTTTTTAATATAAAGATGACCATTAGAATGAAATGTTACTGAATAGATGGTTTTTCAAGTAACTTTGTATATTACCCGATAAAACCATACGAACAAATGTACTCTTACGCGAATGTACATGTAAGCCAAATAGCTTAGTATATTCACTCATATCATAGAACTTGGTTTGGTCATAAGATGTTGGCATAGACCTCACAGTTAACCAATATCTATACAATTTACCATAGATTGAAAGAAGAATAAAGTAAGAAAATAACAAGTTATTACAATAACTAAAATTAACAACAGATTATGAGCAGAAACTCAAGGAAGAAGAATGTTCATAACCTTTGGTAGCCATCCTTGAAAACTTAATTGTTGCACTTGTGTTTTTCTTCCTCGCTCCCAAGTGCATGCGTAAACTACCAATTGAATTGATGTCTGCATAACTTAAGGAATTGGTTTCGATCACTTAATGAGTTTTCAAAATCTTATCTTTTAACAAGCGTTGGAGCTAGCTAGGGTCTCCAAGCAGAGGCAGTAAGCAAACAAAGGTCTTTCCATCCAAGCTTAAGGGTGCCCTTATCCTCCACCAAGGTGTAACCATTAGAAGGAAACATCCCTAACAAAAGCGTTGCTTGGGCTGCAGCATTTCCTGCTAGAGATATACCCTTGAACCCACATTGTTCCAGCTTCTCCCTCCAATTATTAAACTTGACTTCCCCGGTCCTTGACGGGCCGCCTATAGACAACACGTTCCTAATCTCCTTTGACAGCAACTGTTGTTCCACCACATGCCTTTCTTCACTCTCTTCTCCGTAGCTTGACCCCAATGAGTCGAACAATGCTGAATAGTAGTGAATCGCCTCTACAAATCTTCCTAGAAACGACCCCGCATGGCTCAGGTCCTGCTCCACCACTGTCACCACCTTTGGAGCCAATCTGAGACCACATGATCAATATATATATGTATGTTGTACGTTACTAATCAATATATATTAATCGAAACAGTATTACTAATACTAATAATAATAGTACCTACCTCTGTAGGAACCATAACGTATTGGTGTCGGAGCCGGTGACGTCGTATAAGGAATGCTGCAACCAGTGAACCGCAACGGCCTCCCTCTTGCTGACCTTTAATCTCTCCGGGTTCAAGTTCCCAACCTTATCAGCAACGGCGGAGAACTCGAACGGGAGTCCCAGTTTGTCTGCGAAATCGGACAGGCGCTTTCCGGTCGCCTCAAGGGCGTCTAAGGAGTTGCCGAGTCCGGTGAGGCGGACGAAAGGTGGGCCCCCGGGTCTGGATGCTAGTATGTGGAAAAGACCAGGCCACTGCAGGCCCTGCATGATGTCGAGATCGATAATGTGCACCCGGTCCTCCCTCTCGAAGGCCTCCTGGATCGCTTGATTGGCGGTGAAATGTGAGAACTTGACGAAGGGGCTGATGCCGTTGAAGACCTGGAAAGCCGAGGTCATCTTCTTCAGAGAAACGGCAACATTGGGAGGAAGCGTGGTGTATATTCCGAGACAAGAGGTCATCAATCTGGCGGACATGGCTTCCGAGAAGTAGGCCGCGACGCGCTGGGCGGAGGTGCCGTAGGGAGTTGAGAGCTCGGAGATCTCAAGCAGCATCTTCTTCGCTTCCTCGATATTATCGCCGGAAACTGCTTCGGCGCATTGTAGGAGTAAAGTGAGAAGGTGTAGGCCTTGTTCGTCTCTTTTCTGCTGCCGGATCTCCTCCCGTTTCTTCTCTCTTAACACCATTGCCTCCGCCGCCGCCTGCTGCTGTGTCGCCGTGTTGTGATCTGTTGTTACTACTGCTGACGATGGCGGCGGAGGAGAGTCCTCCAGCTGGTTGTTGTTGTTGTTGTTAACTGCTGCCGGAAGAGGAGGAGTGTAGTCATCAGTAGTTCCAGTACCGCTCCAATCTAGACGGTGGTTATTCAATTGCTGGTGGTGGTGGTGGTGGTGTAGTAGTAAATCCGCCGTGGGAAACATACCTTCGATCCCCCCGGAACTGTTGTTGTTGTTACGTGGTTGCCTCGTCTCTAATTTTCCTCCTGATCTAACGGAAACCCCTCTAGAATTGAAATTATCATGATGAGTCGGAACAACAGCAGCAGCAGATGATGATTCTACTAAATTGGGAGGAGGAGGATCTGTGGTCAAGGAGCGAAGCCTGTATTCGAGTAAGGTGGCCAGATTAGGGTTGCAAGGGTGAATAATTTCTCTGACGTTGTGAATCAGATGAGGTATAGAGACGTCAGTTGAAGTATGAATCAAGTCCTTTATGATGCTATCGATCCACGCCGTCGCCGACATGGAGTCGTCGGCAGGCATGGCGGTGCTGTTACTACCGCCTGTCATCCCAACCACGGTGGAGGCGCTGCTGCTGCTGCTGATATTACTGGACGGCGGCGGCGGCTGAGAAGTTAAATTTGACAGATGAAAATAACTACTACTAGTCTTGTTGTTGTTGTTGTTGTCAGCAGTAGTAGCAGGAGGAAACAAAGGAAGGCCGGAAAAGACGCATAAGGGAGGAGGAGGAGGAGGAGGGGGGTTATTTCTGAGGAGGAGAGTAGATGGAGGAGGTTGATTATTAAAATTAGTTGAGCAGGTGGTGGTGGATAATGATGACGGCATCAGATGATGATGATGAGCCGACGACGGCGTGATAGTGGAGTAGTTGGGATGAGGTACTATTATGCTGCTGTTCATCATGTCACCGGCAATGTCGAGAGGATTATTGTTATTATTTGGTGGTGGTGGTCGACGTAACAATCTGTGGTGGTGGTACTCTCCTCCTCCTCCTCCTCCTCCTCCGGTAGGAGGCGTTTGGAGTTCCATATCAGAAGCTGCCCTCTTTCTCACCATTTCAAATTCGCTGTCCTTCAGTTAAGATAGACCGACGGTGTGAATGATGAGTTGATGATGAATTAAGTAGAAGTAGTAGCTAGTAATGTAATGTGAAGGGGAGAATTGAAAAAAGATCCAAGAGATAACGGCCATAAGCATTAGAACATCGGGACATTGGGATTCTGCGTGGGTTTGTTCCCTAGCTTAACTCTCCATACCCACCCCCACCCCACTTGTTTGATTCTCTTGTTGTTACAGTAGTAGTAGTAAATATATATATGGGAGGGAGGGAGGGGTGTGGGAACGTACGGTGGTGGTGCGAGAGATCGAGTTGTTGCTTAGCTGGGGCGGAGCCGGAGGGAGTAGTTGAGACGGCGATGTGTGTGTGTGTTTGGGTGTGTGTGTTTTGGTGATATGTGTTTGTTTGTCACAGACAGACAGGGAGGGGGGAGGGGGGAGGGGAAGGAGGGTGTCTGCAAGTGTTTGACCTTGTTCGTATAGCGAGGTTTCCGAGGAATCCTCGATTCACCCATCTACTTCCTTTTCCCAACTCATATCGAGCTCAGCTCTTCGTTCTCTTTTCCCCGCCTTTTCGCCCTTTTCGATTATCGTGCTAATCTTTTCATATTAAACTAACCTACTATTACTCTACGTGTGTGTATTCATGGTTTTTTTTTAATCAGTATAATTTAAAACCTTGTTTTTTTTTTAATACAAGTACGTATTTTTCTCGTCGGAGAGAAAATATTTTTTTTATTATATACAAATACTCATTTTTTTTATTATGTTAAAAAAATCAATCTTTCTCGTTTGGGAGAAAATATGAGACGTTCGACGTGCAGCAGGCAGGCTCCTTGTTAGACGTGTACATTGCTAAGAAGAGGAGATTCAATAAGGAGCGATTCGGTTTTCTTCGCTTCAAGAACGTCCAAGACCCAGGTAAGCAGTTGGTGTTTTCGCCAGTGGACGAATCTGATGGCGATGATGAAGATTGGGAGGATGGCGATGGAGAACGATGCGACAAAAAAACACATAATAGAACAAACTCATAAATTTGAAACATTTCAAGAAATAAATAAAACTTTACTACAACTAACATTAATATTAAACTTCCATGTTTTATCTTCTTTGTACTATAACATAATTTCATATTATCTTCATGCTATATCTAAATTCTAACAACAACTATGTTATAAAAACAAATATGGCACCCAATGACCCGGATAAATACCCGCGTTTTAACTATAAAAAATATAAAAATGAAATATAATGTTATTAACTCATATAAGAAGTTGAAATCGAGTACTGAAATATAACATGTATATAAAATATGTAATCAATAAGAATATGTATACGTTATCAAATCTTGAATTTCATATTTATAATGTTAACTCGTATAAATTAAACTAAAATTGTGCATTTTCATACGCTTCAAGAAAAGGGGAAAATGATAACAATTACAAAATAAGATTAAAGTAAATAGTCCGATGGTTGTGTGTTCGGAATGACTATAAATTTATACAGAAGCTAAAATTATGTAATTTCATACGCTTGACAGCACACAAACGCAAAAACAGACGTCTTGAACCTGCATAACATTAAATAGAAGTTAAGAAAACTAACCTAGTTAGCCTTAAAAAAAATTAAATCAATACATAGACTTTGAACAACCTAAAGATACAATAATTCATTTTTGGTTGGCGTAAAGAAAACTTTCATAACCATAATCATCATCATAAGAAATCCAAACTTTCTCAGACCTTATTTAACCAATCGACATGCAAAACACATTCAAAGACATAGAAAGCAAAGCACGTATCAAAGTAAACACACAGGACGCAAATCAAAGCTTCCTTTCTAACTCTCAACATGACCTTTTATCATTCTCACAAACTTTAAAAGTAAATATATTATAGGTTATATACCCCATTAATAAGAACTCATGAAGAAAAACATACTTTAGCGTTCTAAAATTTACTTTACACAACTGTATCTATATAAGTTTTTGGACCGAAGTATTTATAAAAACAAACAAACAAAAAGCTACAAGAAAACTCAATGATGCATTTCATCAAAACACATGATCTACATATTAAACTGTAACACATAATATTTTCCTAGTTATAGAAGTCACATCCACTCAAACAAATGTGATTCTTCTCTAATATTAAACATGATAGAAAAACAAAACAAACAACAATGTAGACTTCATGTGTTCAATTCAAATGTAATGAACTTTAATAAATCCAAAAAAAAATAGAAAACACACATAATTTATACAAGAAATTAGAAAATCCATCAGATTAAAAACAAAACATGCAACTCAAAGAAAGACTAGCAACTGACACAACTTGTGTATTCGACCTTAACTACTTGACCAATGTAATATTTTCCCACTGGTTTCTAACAAAAAGTATCTCATCAGTGAGAAGAAAAACGCCAAATACAAGTGCAAAAAAATAAATATGAACTTTTTTTTTTAATCTTCTACAGCATGTCAACATGACAATAGTTTATGAACATTTTTTTTATATTCTACAAAATGTCAACATAACAATAGTTTACAAAGAAAATGGCTTTGAAACACATAATGAAATGAAATATCAAACTTACATGGTCGGCAAATCATCGGACTAGATTAGAGGAAAATGATGCGATATGCCTTGACCTTGGAGTTGGTAGTAGATTCTCTAAACAACCACAAGTACACATCTCATATTCAAATTTCAAAAAAGTTGTCCACTGGAATGATGCAAAAAAAACACTACAAACCTACTTCTGCACATAAATAACACAGATATAGTGTCAGTTACATTCTAATCTCATTAGTTATGAAACAACTGTTTAGAATAATACTTTGAAGTGTGTCAATGTTGAGAGATTTCAATGGACGTTATTGCATTTTATATATTTATTCTGACCCTTGAACAAACTTATCTGCAACTATTTATGTCATTAATTTCAACATTCCTATCCACATGAAAATCCATTCATTTCAGTTCAAGCAACCTCTTATAAAGAATGTACACCAGGATTATTTAAAGTCAAATAATCATATACATTATTAGAATTGCTTGATATCATGAAGTTTGAATTTTGAAAATTCAAACTGTCCTACTTTGGATCACAAATTGACCATGAATTCGAGTTTGTTTATGTGTTTGATTGATTCCAGAAGATTTTACATGTCAATATGAAGCTACAAGTTTCAGAATCAAACTTCATGAAGATTTGAGCAGAATTCAATTTTCATAACTTTTGTTTTTCATGGAGGTCCTTTAATGGTGGATATCTCAAATCGTAATGGTTTTGATTAGTTCTTGTTGCTACAAATTCGTATCGAGCATATGAAACCATTGGTATAATAAATTTTGAGTATTCTTCAACGAATTATCGAATTGGAGTTCAAGTTCATTAATGGTTGTTAAGAAAGTCACGACTTTGTTTTTTAATTCGTTCACCATCATTCGTTGATCAAAACCTAAGCAATATGGATCTAGTTTTGTTACGTTTTCTGTCACGAAACAATTTACGAATTGAATTTTCGTTGAGAAATGAAGGAAAGATGATGAATCAAAGTTGTGATATTGTAAAAAAAAAAAATAGGATAATAAACCGGATTTTCAAGATCCCGCGAGTTTTGTAAAAAGAATTTATTTTTTTTAATTTGAAATTATAATTATAAGAAAATAACAACTATAAAACTATTTGTGTGACACACTTTAAAGTCACTTGTATCTTAAAAAACTTATAATTAATAGTAGGGGGTATTATGGATTAGATTTCATCCCGAATGAAGTAAAAAATGAATGGTTGATGCATAAGAATCGTAACTCATGATAATTCATTTTGTGTATTTCACATATATACATAATTTATGTACACATGTATAATCATTCATGTAAATCCAAATTCATAAGTTTTTATATTTTAGATCATATAACAAGTTTTGTTTTTTTAAATATTTATGACGTTATCCGGTTCTTATTTTCGGTCTAAGCAGTTCTAGTCTGATTTTTAAAACATTGGTTCTTAGACAAATAAAAAAGGATCGATTGGATTTAGTAAAACAAATTAAAATCTGAATTAATATTCTATGTAATGTTTCTCTTAAAAAAATATGCTATACTAAGGGTAATAGTAATGGGTTCGGGAAGGTGGGATCGGGGCTGGTCGGTGGCCTCGGTTCGATCGGGAACACCACTGCGGTGGTGTCGGGGTCACCGATCGGGAAGGTGGGACGGGGTACCGAGACCGAAGGAGAAAGGGGTCGGGAGAAGGAAATGGGTTTGTGGGGCCCCCCCAAAACAGCTCTTTCAGGTTTATTTTTAAAAAAAAAAATTTAATTTTTTAAGTGTTTGGGGAAATGGGGGTGTGGGGAAACCATTACCCACAAAATGGGGAAAAATGGAAAGGGGTGAAGAATGATGAGGTGGCACCAAAAATAAAGTAAGGAAATAGGGAAATGGGGAGAGTATTACTCTTAACCTAAGCAATGAATATAATGAATATGTAAAGGTGGAAATAAAAATGGGGATAAAGAGGAGCAGGTGAGGTGAAGAAAGAAAAGTGGGGTTTGGTAGGAAGGGGATAGATAGGTCCACGTCCCAATAGCAAAAATGCTAGCTAGTGTTTGACATTTTGTTTTCAACGGGTATCAATCAACTCAGCTTTTTTCAAAATTCATAATTAATTCTCGATTTTCTCACTCCCATCTTTTCACACTAGTTTGTTTCACAACTTCCACACATGGACTCGTCCTTTGGTTTAACCCTAAATCACCACATATATATTTATCCTAGAATCATTTGAGTTTATAATCTTTTAGGTCGATAGTGAGCCAATGTGGAAACGACTGTTATTAATCTTCTTGTTCAGTGTTCACACCAAACAGCCTCTCGTGTTGTGGTTTTAATTTTTTCCTCTCTCTCTCTCCAAATGGTGGTAGAATGCTTTCCTTCAATTGATAGGTTTAAATAATTAAAACGTGAATTGTGATGATTACTATCCTAGCTAGAAAAATATGAGGTCTTACTGTTTGAAGAATGATGATACTATATAGGCGTCGAATGTGTTTCCCATCCGATGACGCCATAATTAAGTCTCATCCTAGTCTAATCTGACAGGTACTATGACACAAGCAGTTTATCAGGTCATTTTTGTGTTTTTTGGTACTATGATACAAAAAGAACAAAACGAAATAAGATGAAACATAAGGGGCCGAAGACTGGGTCATTTTTGTGTTTTTTGGGTCGGTCACAAACAGTTTATCGGCTCATTTATAAACTAGTTTATTTTATGATGTAGGCATATAATAAATTGTAATATAACTTATTTTGTAAACCTTTAGCCAAATCCTCATTTAATAAGTAGTCATGACATTTTTTATAACTTAATGGCAAGGAGGAGACACGATGAGGAGAGATACTTGACACTCATTTAATAAGTAGTCATCTTAGGGGCCATTGGTGTTAAACCCTAATGAAAAGCTAGCAGTATGGAAGACTAAACTTTTCAAAGTTAGAGATCATACTTGCGATATGGTTTTCTCAAAAAGATCAATCGAGTAATTAACTCTGACATATTCGATCTATATGGATAGGTACCACTATGATTTATTTCTCCTCGATCAATTGCAAAGCAAATTGCCAAAATAATTTCCCGAGTTGTAAAGCCGACAAGGCCAAAAACAACTAAATAAAAAAAGATACAAGCTTGAGCCAAACAACACACAAGAACCAAAGAGCAAACAAACATCCACAAAAACCTCAAAATATACTTATACTAGGTAAAATCACTTTCTTACAATGTTTGTAATGGGCCACCGTAGTGTGCGGTGATGTTGATGTTGAGTGAAGTGTGATGTGGCAACACCATAATCCTCTCTTGTGACGTTGAAGTTTTGCTTTTGAAGAGGATAAATACCAAATCTATCATCTGGGCCTAAGCCCAACGCATTCTAAGCCTGATAAAGCAATATCCAGTTGGGCCGTCCCACAAGTACCTTTGACTTGCTGAAAGTCTCAAGGGACTCGTGTGCGCGTAAGGAGCACGCAGTCACCACATAATGCCGTTGTGCATTAAATGCACCACATATGGGTGGTCCCTACTCTAACAAACTAACATTCTGCATGTGGTCTTTGACCAATGAGAATGTGACACGAATAATAGAGAACCAATATTCCCTCACGCGCTGACGTCACTAAGCATCTGGAAACCCTACTAGTAAGCCTATAATTAGTCACTCAGGATCACGAATTCAGGTACATTGTCTCCTCTATAATTTACATTCACTTCCTCTCTAAGGATTTACTGATTCTCATGCCGGAGGGCCGATACAGGGCACCTCTCCGGTCCACCCTGTAATGCCTTAATGCGTTATTCCAGTGTACAGGTTTCTTACTGTCAGATCCAAGCTAGTCACCTCGGAAAGCTCTAAGAGTCTGTTTTCACTCCTTTTTCTAATCCGGTAAATTTAGTTCTCTTTAGATTTCAATGCGGCTCCCTTCTCTCCACACTTCACTTTTCCTCTCTATCTTTTTCTAATCACAATTCTCTCTCTTTGTTTATATTTTTTTAACATTAAAAGAAAAAGTGAAGTTTGATAAAATGAAGTATGAATATTATATTATGGGACAGGAAAAAAAATAAAATATTAAAAATGTGAAGTGTAACTTAAAGTAATTATAGGGAAGAAAAGATTAAAGTTCTGGAAGAGATGACACAAAAGTTAAACGTCTTTTTGTTTTTGTTGCCAGACATACCTAGTCATGTCACAATCTTACTACTTTTCTTTTATTTCCCTGTTTACAAAATATTAACATTAAACAATTAATCATTTTTTATGACGTGAAACCCACATGTTCACCGTACTTTTTTTTAAGGCTATGGTTGATTTTTAAACTTTAGACATGAATAGTATTTATGAGAAGCAGAGGGAATTTGAATCTATAACAAGATGTTCCGACCGCCGCTACGCGGGCGGTGCGATTGTATGGCAAGTTGTTGGAGAACCGCTTGCGTTGAAGCTATGTGTTGGGCTGTGCGGTTTTGGAGATATGTGTAGTTTGCCTTATAATGGGTGTTTAGTATGAAAGAACCATGCTGTTGAAGCAAATCTATCTCGTATACTTAATTATAATACATGATGTGTATAAATCTAAACATAGGTAACTGAGTTAATAAGATATAGAAGATTTCTTGGTAGCCAAATATATGGTACAAAAGTAGGTTTGAAAGTGGATGAAGCAGCTAACATAGCTTACATATGGAACAGTTATGTGAATAGACATTTCTAACCAAATAGGCCGCTAAACATGCATTATCACAAACATATGGCAGAGACAGTTTGAAAGCCCAATCATGTGTACGAAAAGTAGAATCAAACATACAACTTTTCTTAGAACTTAACAATAAGACATTAACAATCACACTGGTGCAATTAACTTAATTTGACAAAACACTTACCATGCACCATGCTTTGCTCATCAACCTCGCGGTGCTACCATCTTCATCTTCATCGCACCCTTCATCATCATCATCATCATCATCGAGTCACGGCAGGTAACACTTCTGGCTCCTTCGACCTCTAATCTCTAAATCGAAGCCATCTTCATCTCCATCTTGATTTTAATTTGCAGGTACCAATTAGTTATTAGGAGCCCCCCAACAACATGTAAAATCTAAATTGAAGCCATCTCCATCTTGCTGAACGGGTGCTTATGTTCTTCTTCGCATCTAAAAACAATATGATATTGTTGATTATTAGTGGTGCAAATCTGAAAACTAATAGATCAGCAATAAGTGAAATAACTGATGTTTACAAACTAACTCAAAGAATTTAAGGGAATCCCAAATTGTGCTTTCTCTAAGGTTTCATAAAATCAAAGAAAAATTAATATTAATAATAACAAAATAAAAACTGATATACTTATAGGAGTATTTGAGAATCAACCCTATAAGTGGATTAATCTGAATTTTTCATATCCTAGATGGTAAACAGTAATTAAGAAAGGTAAACTTTAACAAAAGATAAGTCCAATAAATAAAACACATCCTAGTTTGAACTTGATTTTGTTTTAGAAAATGCCATTGAAGGCCCTAATGATCTTTGGGTCCCAAATACAAATAAAATACTAATGGGTCTTTATCCTTCTCCATGACAAATTTCTTCTATTTCTTGATCAAATCACATAACTTATTTCTTGCCGATAGGACTCTGCAATTTCAAAACTCAGTTGGAACATGACAGAGAACTATTAAAAGACCATGTTTTCTCACCCAATGTGGGTCAAACCTGGTAAATTCAGGTTGCTAGAGATGTCTGAAAGCTATTGCAAAGTGGGCTTGGCAGCGTAGTTAGACAGTAGTAGCATTCAAAGCCGATCCTAATCATTAAGAATCCTAGGCAGCTGACATAAATCAATCAGCAAACTAATAAATTAAGCAACCATATTTACATCAAAGATAAATTAATTTGGCAGTTGCCTACAGAACCTCATACATAGCAAGGCGGCACGAAAGCTGACATTTGTTATTGATGGAGCAGGGATCATTATCATAAACATCGTCAATGATCTTAAGATCCTCGGAACCTTTGTTGTTGATGGAGCTGATGATCTTAAGTAACGGGTAACCAAAACAACATAGACAGAAAACAAAGCAGACTAATAAAGACGATGCAAATATTGGTGTACAAAACCGAATGCAAGTAAATGAAATGCACCTAAAAACAAACCCAAACCTAAATGTTGTCGCTTTAAAGAAATCCAGATAGCTAACAAAAGGCATTTTGAGAAATTATGACTCTAGATGAATACCCTCAATTAGGTAGGATAGCGTAGCGGTCTGGAAGAAGAGGACGATAGCGTACCGGCGTCGCCGTCGCCACCGTCGATCTCTCCCTCTTCCGGCAGTTCATCTTCTTCTCCATCCAATCGAACAACCCTGACTTTGGTGTCGTCAATAACCTTCAATTCTCAGACGCCGATGACTAAGGTGCTGTTTGGTTCGTCTGTTTCATTTGGTGCTAAATGAATAAGCTGTCTGTATGGTAAAGAAGTGCTGAATCAATAAGGTGCTGAATCATAATGTGTTGTTTGTTTGGACATCTGAATGAATGTATAATCAAAAAAAAAAAAAAAACACTAACAAATCATTGTGAGAACAAAAAAAAATCTATCTTTTTCTTTCATTTAGCTTGTCCCATATTGGTGTGGGAACAAAACACCTAAATTTTTCTTCATTACCTTGTCCCATATTGGTGTGGGAATAAACAGGCCCTAATTTTGATATCTAGGCTTCGTCATTAAGGTCATACCGAATTAGGTGTGAATGTTTAGGGTTTTCTTACGTTTAAGGTTTGATTTTCAGACGCCATTAAGGCGAAACAAACAGGCCCTAAACCTTAAACGATTATAACAATTTGAACATAATAAAACCCTAGATATCAAAATTAGACTTCAGGTCTGACCTTAATGACGAAGCCCTTCACTGAGAAAAAACCCTAGAAAATCAAAAATAGGCCTCAGATCTGACCTTCTGAGTTAATGACGTTGCCCTTCAGTGATGTTGTTCGCCGACAGCAGCGACGTGAGATGGTGGAGTGACGGGAAGAAAACCTTCGAGTCAGCGTCGCCGATGGTGGTACTGCAGGTGCCGGCCTCCGACTTGAGAGCGAAGGAGGACGATGGATCGGGGGAGGCATTTTGTGTAGCCTTGTGGAGCCTGCAGATGAAGTTGAGAAAAGTGATCGGATTTGGTAGAGTAGATGAAAGTCTTGCCAGGTTTTACACGCTAAAGACTCACAGCCACACACACATGATCTGCATAAACGACTTGTACACCATGCATTGATAATAAAACACAATAAAATAAGTAATATAATAATACAATTATATTACATTTGAATATAATATTAAGTTATAATAGATTTATCAGTTGTATTTTGTTTAGGTTTTATAATGGGTGGTAAGGTGAGTTTTTAAAGTCTTAAAGCTTGGTGAGTTGGGGGGGTTTAAAGAAGAAAAAAATTTATAACACCTCACATTCATTCTTAGCTACCTTCGGCCACATGAAACTGGTCGACTTCTTTCTTGAAATCAAATCAGACAAGTCGAAATGGGAGGGATCATGACCGGTCCTTAAGATTTAGGGTCCCTGTTTGAGGTAACAAAATGGGTCCCCTTTAAAAAGAAATGCAAATAGAAAAAGTTTTAAATAAAACAAAAAAATAAGTTATAAAAATAAACATAAGAAAAATATAGTTTTAAAACGACATTCTATTCTAAGTAATTAAACTAGTGAGTAGTATGATTGATTTTATGTTCAGTATACAATTTTGTGTTCTTGAGTTTCACATAAGGAGAGAAAAGAAAGAAAGATAAAAAAAATTTGTGTTTCCGAGTTTCATAAAATAGGAGAGAAAGGGAGGGAAATAAAAGTTAAGTTAAGCCAACTTTTAGTGTAAATGAGTCGTCTAGATTCGAGCTCGGCTATTTAAACTTAATTTAATTAAAAAAGCAAAAAAAAAAGTTAAATTGAAGCGATTTAAAAAAACAAAACAGTAGCAAAACTTAATTACAAAATGTTATGATTTTATTTATTTAGGCACCACTCGTTATCCTGCCAATATTAAGATTGAGATGATGCCCGGAGGCGGGGAATGATATCGGTCGTTCGGTCTTGTGTAACTGCTGCTTACTTACTGGATCCTGGGGTGAGTAGTGGAAGGAATGTCTAACGCCGTCGTGAACGGCCTCGCCGGAGCCGGCGGAGGTATAATTGCTCAAATCATCACATATCCTCTCCAAACGGTACTAATTAATTTCTTAGTTTCGACTCTCCTCCTCCTACTCATTATTATTATTATCTATCAAGTAGTAGTAGTAAGTAGTAATTTGTGTTGAATGAATGAAGGTGAACACGCGGCAACAGACGGAGAGAATCGCAAAGAAGTCTGAGTCTCGGGGGGGCGGTACACTTGTTCAATTACTTGAGGTGCTGCTTTATCCCTTTCAATCACACACTTACTTTTTGTATTGATTGATTGATTGGCTGGGCAGGTTATAAGAAGCGAAGGGATTGGAGGATTGTACAGCGGCCTTAAGCCTTCTCTCCTTGGAACGGCTGCATCACAGGTTTTGCTGTGTTTCTTTCTGGAAATGATTTACTTACGCTGCCTGCTAACCGAACCTGATGATGATCATCTGGCATGGCAGGGCATTTATTATTACTTCTATCAGGTTTTTAAAAATAAAGCTGAAGCTATTGCAGCTTCTAACAAAAGAAATGGTCGTGGAGATGGTACAGTTGGCATACTTTCATGGCTTCTTGTGGCTGCTTTAGCCGGGTGAGTCACCGTAAACCAATGCCTCCTCCTCTTAATCAAAGTGTCTGAATTAATGAAATCCATAATTAACATATGCCCTTCTTCATATCTTATTATGGCCATATAACTAACTCACTCTAGAGTGACACAGCAAAACCTGTGATGCTTATTTGCCTGCCAAATCTTGATGATCATAGGTGTGTGTCAATAAGCATCAGTTACAAGTTGAGACGATCTATATGCCTTTATGAGAGCATATATTTGAGCCCCTAGATTACAAGAAACTATTAGAGTTTCCAACTGAGTTGAGCCATAAACAAAGAGATACCTGGTTAGATGAAAAGAAAAAGAAAACAAAAACATAAGCCTTTTGATTTTGTTTTTATGGTATCATAATTACTGGTAATCCCTTCGTTTCAGGTCACTAAATGTACTCTTTACAATCCCAATATGGGTGCTTGTGACCCGTATGCAGGTACCCTAAACTAACAACCCACTCAAATTTTATGATTCAGTGTTTATTGGGATGATATCATTTTTGTTGGCTATCAGAAGACACAGTCTTCATTTATCTCATCTGTCAAGCTAAAGAAACTGGTTAAGGGGTTAGACATGCAAATGGCATGAAACTTCAGGGATGAACTTTCAGTTATTTTTTTCTTCTGTTATTTAGACACACACTCAAGCAGAACACAAGATTCTTGAAGCGAAGAAAGAAGCTTTATTAAGAGAATATTCCGAAAGCGGTTTGATTGGTTCTTCTTTGCATGATAAGTTGCGTGAACTTGATTCAGTGAAGCCTAATCCATATGGAACGTTGCATGCGGTATGCACTGTTAATGTATTCATGTTTTTAGTATCATGTAACGGTGATTGTACTGCATCAAAATCTTTTTATTTTGTCTCTTTAGAGTTTGTTTTCACTAATGAAGTTGTATTCCATTTGCAGGCGTATGAGGTTTATAATGAAGCTGGAATAAAGGGATTTTGGAAAGGCATTGTTCCTACATTAATCATGGTTAGGCTGCCTTTTTCCTGAAAGTCGTATGTATATTGTAATAAAACTTATTGTTCTGCTAAAACGAATGGAAATGGCATGACAGGTATGCAATCCATCAATCCAATTCATGATCTATGAGACATCTTTAAAGTACTTGAAATCTAAACGGTCTGATAAGAAGCAAAGTTCAAGTAACGTTACTGCTCTGGAGGTAAAACCAGAACCTTGTGTAATCATTTGCCGCGTGTAACTTATAGTTTTCAGTACTCTTTCAATTCGGGTTATGTTTTCGCTCTAACGGATCAAATGGGCAATTTAGAAAATCTTAGGAGGGGATGAGCCAAATGGGTTGAAAGTGCTTGGAGTTTATTTTAACGTATTATTGTATTAAACCTCTTAAAGCACTTTTTAAAAGGATTAGATTACTATTGAAACAATATTGCTTGTAATCATATTTGACACATTAATTATTATGAAAGAAGTATAATTCTGGACAATAGACGTTCCGGGTCAGCTAACCCGGGTGTTTCGACCTGTGCCGATTACCGAAGTTGTTGGGACCTGAGGCCATATTGCCACTAAACCGCCAAAGCTTTTGATCCATTACTCAATTCGTCGACCCATACCATAACACGATCAAAATGTTTTCCAGATTTTGAATGTGATCCTGTTCTTGATAAAATAGAAAAGTACACACTTTGAGCTTCTCTTGGTTTAAAAGCAAACATGTTTGATTTTTATTCTGTAAAACAATGTTTCAAGTTACTCTGTTTGCCTTGTATCTATAGGTATTTGTAGTAGGTGCTATTGCTAAACTTGGAGCAACTGTGACAACATACCCTTTGTTAGTTGTAAAGGTAATGCCATAATTCATTTTTTTAAAGTTATGAGTCCTATTTTTTAAATTCTTCCGTAAATACTTGCAGTCAAGACTTCAAGCAAAGCAGGAAATCAGTACAAACAACTCATTGAGATATTCAGGTATGTAAATCCATTTAAATCTCTTTAAGTTCAAAAACACTCATACGTTTCTGATCTCGCTCATACTTGTGACATCTAAGTCCCAAGTCTTCCCTCATCGTCAGTAACCACTTGGACAAGTCCTCGTGGTTCACAAACTTTAATATTATAATGCAAGTTTTAAGGAAAGGGCATAAATCATAAATCCCATAA